>QFEC01020917.1:1009-21305 GCA_003316585.1 Gomphus bonarii | reverse complement strand
GAAGCTCTTGTTGTTGCTGACAAATGGACACAAACAAATGCTTCCTTTGGTTAGAATAAGAGTTGGTGGCAAACTGAGCAGCTAATGCCAAAATCCATAATGCTTTTGTTGACAAGTAATCCTTAGTATTAAGTCGAATACTAAGTCTATTTTATATCTACCTGTTGACAAGTAATCTACAGTAGGTCATTAGCAGAACTGAACTACACAAGAAAGGTAGATGCTTACCCTTAGTGTTAAGTCAAACACTAAGGGGAAGACTACTATAGTATGATACTATATATACTAATGACAGCCGCAGTTCCAAAGTTCTGTTGCCAAATGGAGAAAGGTCATGTGACCTTACACAGCTTGTGCCCAACACTTCCTGTAGTACATAGATGTTACCTATTAGATAGTGAGATGGAATACCTCAACAGCCTTAAGGGCAATAATGCAGAGATTAGAAAGTGAGTCAGAGAAAAGAGAAAGAGAGTTCCTCAACCCTGAAGATGACCCGATGCCTAGCATGCATGAACTGAGGCTGCCAAACCCCTCACCTTTGACTGCCTCCTGAATTAGACCAGCATCCCCTTCAGAGTTCAATGGTGATCATGACAAAGGCCACACATTCCTCAACTTCTGCAGTATCTACTTCACAATCTGTGGTGACCACTTCCCAGATGGCCAGGCTTGTATCCACTGCACCCTTTCCTTCTTCAAGTCTGACCAAGCTGCTCAGTTCACTAACAAGGTCCTCTGAGCTGAGAGGTCTGGTCAGTTCCATTACCCAGATTGGAATGCCTTTGAGGCTGACTTTATCAACTATTTCTGCCCAAAGAATGAACAGCCCTTGGCCCTCACAAAACTAGAAGGGATGGGGTGATACCAGGGCAAGGACTTGGTAGAAGAATACATCAATCACTTTGTTGAACTGATAGATCTGGCCAAGTATTGCAACAATAAAATGGTTGTGATCAAATTCTGCAAGGGCCTTGAACTGAGCATGCAGAACAGGGTAGCCCTGCTTGGCAGTGGGGCCCTGGACTTCAATGACCCCAAAGGCTGGTACAAGATAGCAAGGTGAGTGGCAAGGAACAGAGAGGCCAACAATGTGTTCATGGAAGTGAACTGAAGTCATACACTTGCAACACTTCAGGTTCCCACAATTCCAACAAAGGCAACTTGGGAGAGACCTAGGGCTGATGTGAACCCTTGGCAGTCTGTCCCATTGGTCCCCATCACACCTAAAAATGGCCCAGCCCCTATGGACATTGACCAAACTCAGTCCTAAATGGTCCCACCAGGAACCTGCCTTCAGTGCATGAAACCTGGCCACTATGCTAAAAAGTACCCCCTCTTGTTTGATATCCAGACCATGACTGCAGAAGAGCAATTGGAGCTGCTGCCTGAGCTATTAGCATTGGCCAATGCATCAAGCCCTCCATTGGCCAAGACTGAGATCAGGTTAGATACCAGAGTCCTAGAAACATTAGAAGAGAAAGTAGAGGGTTTTGGAGCCTGTAGTGGATGAATAGTGCACCCCCACTGCCTGTACATAACTGGTTTTTTGTGCTTGGAAGTAGAATGTGAAGCAACCCCCATTTAACTGAACTGAACTGAAGCCAAGATAGTCACACCAAAACCTGACATTCCCAAACCTTCAAAACCCCCTCAGGTCTGGCTCCAAAAATGAGAACAGAAGCTTCCAAAGAAATATGTCATCACAGCCAACCCAAGCCCTAGATCTCTCATTATCAAAGTAGAAAATCAGACTACTGACATGGCTGAGGTCAGATCCAGACCTGCCCTCATCAACAGTGGGGCCTCAGGACTGTTCATGAACCAAGCCTACACTGAACATCTTTACCTCACCACCTGGAAACTCCAGCAGCCAATCCATGTCTACAACATAGATGGATCCTCCAATAAAGCAGGGTCTATTCAAGAGATAGTAGATGTGATCCTTTGAATAGAAGGCCACTCCAAACATGCCACCTTTGCAGTCACTGACCTGGGTGGGCAGAATATCATTCCTGGGTTCACCTGGCTGGAGAAGCACAATCCTGAGATTGACTGGCAAACTTGGAAGATCAAAATGAACTGATGCCTGGACCAGTGTCACACTTGCTGAGCCAAGGTTTGGGAAGAGCAGAAAGAGACTTGAAGGGCAGAGCAATGAATCCAGATGTGCTGAGCCAGGCCATTCCCAATGCTGCATGATGAAGAGAACAAATGAGAGGAAGGTGAAGAAGAGGATGATGATGGGCCAGAGGAGCCCTGGGATGAGTTAGAGGAAGGAGACCAGCTAATGTACATGATGTTACCACCCAAGCCAGAATGCATCCGAGCCACACAAATGACCTCCCAAAGGCTAGCAGAGGCATACCACAAGAACATCCAAGCTGAGATCGAGATACCAGACTACCTCCAGGAGTTCAAAAGCATGTTCACAATGGAATCCTTCAACAAACTCCCAGAGTGAAGGATCTGGGATCATGCTATTGAACTAGAACCAGGTTCAAGCCCAGTCAATTGCAAGGTGTACCCCATGTCTCCAGTGGAGCAAGCCCAGCTCAATGACTTCATCCAGGAGAGCCTGGACATGGAGTATATCTGGCTGTTCAAATCTCCAATGGCATCCCCAGTATTCTTCATCAAGATGAAGGATGGCTCACTTTGGCTCATACAGGACTACCAACACTTAATGCCATGACCATAAAGAATTGGTATCCACTGCCCCTTATACCTGAAATGATTAATCAACTCAAGGGAGCTAATTACTTCACAAAGTTGGATATTTGGTGGGGGTACAGCAACATCCAGATTAAGGAAGGTGATGATTGGAAGGCAGTGTTCTGAATGAACCGAGGACTCTTCAAACCACTGGTGATGTTCTTTGAGCTCACTAACAGCCCAGCCACATTCCAAATGATGATGAATGAAATCTTCCAGGACCTCATCATGGAAGGGGTCATCTGTGTGTACATTGATGACATCCTCATCTACTCAAAGAGCTGAGCTGAGCACCAAGCAATGATGAGGTGAGTACTGGAACACCTCTGGGAGAACAAAGTCTACCTGAGGAAGGAGAAGTGCAAGTTTGAACAGACATGCATAGAATACCTTGGGCTGATCATCATGGAAGGAATGGTGGAGATAGACCCAGTGAAGATTCAGGGTGTTACCAAATGGCCTCAGCCAATGAACTGAAAGGAGGTACAATCCTTCCTCAGTTTTGCCAACTTCTACTGGTGGTTCATCAAAGACTTCTCACTCCATGCTCAACCCTTGTTTGATCACACAAAGAAAGGAGAGACTGAGGAAGTGGTGTTGCAGAGGCTGAAGGATCAGATCACTTCAGCCCCAATCTTGAGATTCCTGGACAACTTGTGGATGTACCAAGTGGAAGCTGATGCCTTGAACTTTGCAACAGGTTCTACCCTCTCACAACAGTCACCCAAGGATGAGATGTGGCATCTGATCACCTTCTTTTCCATAAGCCTGAGTCCAGTTGAGTGGAACTACAAGATCCATGACAAGGGAATGCTGGCCATTATGCAGGCCCTAGAAGAGCGGTGGCACTTTCTGGAGGGAGCTCAGCTCAAGTTTGAGATCTGGATAGATCACAAGAACTTGGAGTACTTCCAGATGTCAAAGAAGCTCAACCAAAGACAAGCAAGGTGGTCCCTCTACTTGTCTCAGTTTGACTTCACACTCCACCACTGGCCAGGACAAAGCATGGGCAAGGCAGACATGCTCTTGAAGAGGTCAGACCATGGAACTTGAGCAGGAGATAATGACATGACCCTGCTTTAGCTGGAACTGTTCACAATCTGGGCCTTAGAAGGAGTCACAGCAGCAGAAGAAGAACAAGACCTCCTTTGGGACATTCAGATGCACCTCCAGACATCTGAACCTAAAGATCCTGTGGCCAAAGAAATCACTGAGCTAAGATAGGGTCATGACCGATTGGTACATTCAGCTGAGTGGAGTGAATGGGAAGGCCTCTTGTATTTCTGAGGGAGGATCTATGTCCCCAACAATCCCAAACTGAGATGATGCATTGTCTCCCAGTATCATGACATGTGGGGAGGTGGAAGACCCTTGAGCTCATATCACAAAACTACTAGTAGCCACAGATGTCTCAGTATGTCAGCCAATATGTCAAAACCTGTGACCTCTGTACCCAAATCAAGACCCAAAGGCAGCCCCCAATGGGAGAACTTGAACCACTGGCAATTTCCAAATCTCAGTGGGATACAATCAGTGTGGACTTTATAGTCAAGCTCCCCCAGACCATGGCTATGATGCAGTAATGAATGTGGTGGACTTGGTCAGCAAAAGGGTACACTTCCTCCCCACAAACACTACCATCACAGTGCTTGGGGGGGCTCAGCTCTACCTTACACATGTGGAAATTGCATGGGCTCCCAAAACAGGTCATCTCTGACTGAGGATCTCAGTTCATCACTGAGTTCACTTGCGAGCTCTACTGGCTCCTCAGTATCAAACTTGTAGCCACAACAGTGTATCACCCTCAGGTGGATGGACAAACTGAGTGTGTCAACCAAGAACTTGTACAGTACCTTTGTCTGTTCATCAACAAGTGGCAGGATGACTGGGATGACCTGCTCCAATTGGCTGAGTTCCAGTACAACAATCACATATACTCAGCCACTCAGCAAACCCCATTCATGCTAGACACAGGAAGGCACCTATGCATGGGCTTTGAGCCTGGAAAGCCTGAGTCCTGAACCAAGATGGTGAACAAGTTCAAAGACAGGATGGAGAAGTCATTGGAGGAGGCAAAGTCAGCACTGGCCAAAGCAAAGGACAACATGGCTCAGTACTACAACCAATGCCACATTCCAGCCCCCAAGTATTGCATAGGTGACCAAGTCTTCCTTGATGAATCTGACATTCACACAACCTGACCCTCCCAAAAACTTGGTCACTGCTACTTTGAACCATATGTCATCTAGAGCCAGGTGGGGAGACACTCATACAGACTCAAGCTCCCCCCATCCATGTCCCAACTCCATCCAGTCTTTAACATGATCAAGCTCATTCCAGCCACTAAAGACCCAATCCCTGGCCAAAGGGTCAAACCTCCCCCACTGCCTGAGCTGGTAGATGGAGAGGAGCACTACATGGTGGAGAGGGTGTTAGACAGTCAGTTGGCGAGGGGTCAACTCTACTTCCTAGTGAAGTGGGAGGGGTATGGGTACAAGGAGAACAGTCAGGGTTCAGCTTGGAGTTCAGCTTGGAGTTCATCATCAGTTGTTGTTTCTTGTTTATGTCTTTCCATGCCTTGCATCTGCAGATTACATTATAAGCACTGGGCTAGGGTATATAAGTGGGACTGGTGTAATGTTTACCCCTCAGCTTGATCTCTGAATATTACCACTACACCAGGTGGGCTCTCTATGTACTTACTACTAGTAACTCTTGTATAAACTGAGGATTACTGCTACACCAGGTGGATAACCCCCTTATCAGCTCATCAATATTAGAGTATCTTGTTGTTGTGACCTTGTCAATAGTGTCACCTCACAGAAGATCAAGCTCCCCTTCAGACAACCTCACACATCTCTTCCATCAGTTTCTACCTCATATCATGTCTAACCAAATCCCAGAAGGATATTGGGAGTCTCTGGGTGACCCTGGGATTGCCCTCAGGAACATGTTTACTGTTCAAGCAAACCAAGTTGAACTTCTAAAGTGCCATAATGAACTACTTCAAGACCAGTTGAGGGCCATGCAGAGCAACATGACCAGTGCTGCCCCAGCCACAGCAATTGCAGCAACCCAGCACTTATCTACCCACATCCCTGCACCCAGCCCCCCTTCTCATTGCTCCATCAAGGCAGCTGATCTGGAGAAGTTCACTGGAGATAGGGCAGACACAGAAGGATTCATCCACACTGTGAAGCTCTCTATCACCCTTCAACCAGGAGCATTCCCAGACAAACAAACAAAAATGCTATATGCCCTCTTGTTCATGTCAGGAAGCTCCACAGCAACCTGGGCACAAAATAAGACACAGGCTATCATTGATGGAACCTCTTCAATCAGTACCTTCAATGAATTTGCTAAGCAGGTTGAAGCAGCCTTTGGAGACCCTGATTGGACCAGAACAGCCTGCACCAAACTGCATGACCTCAAGATGATGTCTAGCATGTCAGAATGTCAGCAGACAATTATACTGCACAGTTTGAGATACTCATAGGGAGAACAGGCTTTAACAATGAGGCACTAGAGGATGCCTATGCATGAGGACTTCTGGTGACAATTCTAGACAAGATCCATGCACAACCATTTCTCCCATCCAACCTCAAGGCATGGAAGGAAGCCATATGTCAGATTGACTGCAACTATTGCTGTCTCATGGAAGTTAAGAAGGCACAAGCACCTCATGGTTCCCCCCACACTGTCCCAATCCACACTGCAACCACTCCTGCCATGCCCACACCCAGCACTGCTATGCCCATGGATATAGATTCCAATTGACAATGCATTGAGACTCAGATATGCTACAACTGTGGCAAACAAGGCCATATTTCCCCAGCATGCCCAGAGCCCTGCAAGGAACATGTCCACACAAACCTCACAGGAGCTGCACTTACAGACATGATCTCAGAGTCAGTAGTTGCTGCTCTAAATGCTTGTGAGGCAGCACAGAAGGCAAGGGTCCAAGTTTCTGAAGAAGGAGGGAAACAGGGTTTTTAGGCAAGTTAGTGGTGAAAGACATGCCCTGCTCAACAAATTGGTTTTCAGTTCTTGAAACATGTATGCTAAGGAATACTAGAGACATGCTACACCCATTGCCAACCATAGACCCAACTAAAACCCAACCAGTCATGCCTGAAATCAAACCCACCATTCCAAACCCTGAAGAGCAACCACTTCCCCTTCTCTATGTATGCTCTGCTGACACTTGCCAGTACACCAAGGTCCCTCTGAAGGTCCAGTCTGTCAACACTGGACATCCTGTAGCAATTGATGCACTCCTTGACAGCAGTGCCACAGGAATGTTCATTGATATTGAATTTGTTCAAGCAGAAAGGCTCAAAACCTGTCACCTTCCTTATGCTATACCTATCTATAACATAGATGGCACTCCTAATGAGGCAGGTTCAATCAAGGAAGAGGTTGATCTCATCTGCACATATGAACATCACACAGAACATGCTACATTTTTAGTAACAAGCCTGGGGCACCTAGCAATCATCTTAGGACACACCTGGCTCACAGAGCACAACCCAGAAGTTAATTGGTGCTTAGGCAAGGTGAAAATGACTTGCTGCCCTGAATCATGTGGTATTGAACCAATCAATGAGAAACCTCAAGTTGAAATGGTCCCAGACATTGAAGAAGACCACATGCACCTTCCTGATCAACACACATGTGCCACAGCTGAAGAGCCATTGTATTCACCTGAAAATGGAGACAGATGCTTTGTAGTCTTTGTGGAGGAGGACCATGAAGAAATTGGTGCAGGCTCAACTGTCTCACAACAGCTTGCCCAAAAGGCATCGGAGCTCACAGCCACTAAATCCATTGAAGATCTAGTTCCAAAACCTTATCAGGAATTCAAGGATGTCTTCTCAAAGAAGTCCTTCAACAAGGTACCTCACATAAACCCTGGGATTATGCAATTGAACTGATGCCAGGTGCCAAGTCCTTTAGTACCAAGGTCTATCCAATGTCTCACAATGAACAAAGGGAACTAGATGCATTCCTTGAAGAGAACTTGAAGAGTCATAAAATTTGCCCCTCTAAATCACCCATGGCATCCCCAGTCTTCTTTGTAAAGAAAAAGGACAGTGGCCTCTGCTTTGTACAAGACTACAGGAAGCTTAATGATATAACCATCAAGAATGCTTATCCCCTTCCCCTTGTACCAGATATCATAAACAAGGTTACTGCTGCCAGGGCCAAACACTTCACAAAACTAGACATCTGGTGGGGATACGACAATGTGCAAATAAAGGAAGGAGATGAGTGGAAGGCCACCTTCCAAACAAACTGAGGTCTATATGAACCTCTGGTTATCATCTTTGGTCTCACAAACACCCCAGCCACCTTTCAAATGATGATGAATGAAATCTTCAGGGAGCTCATTGATGAGGGAGTTGTAGTGGTGGTCGTTGATGACATACTCATCTTTACAGAATCCCTTGAAGCCCATTGAAAGACCATGTGACAAGTCCTTGAAATCCTTTGCTCCAATAACTTGTATCTGAAACCAGAGAAATGTGTATTTGAACAATGGGAGGTAGAGTACCTTGGACTAATCCTCTCAGAAGGGAAGGTGGCAATGGACCCAGTGAAGGTAGCAGGAGTACATGACTGGCCAATCCCACACAATGTCACTGAGGTGAGATCCTTCCTTGGATTTGTCAACTTCTATTGTCAATTTGTGGACAACTTCTCTCACATTGCCAAACCCCTGAACAATCTCACCAAAGCCAATACACAATGGTCTTGGGCACTAGATGGACTAGAGCAAGTTGTCTTTGATGAACTCAAACACCTCATCACCTCTACCCTATCCTTGTCCTCCCAGACCAGACCAAACACTTCCACCTAGAAACAGATGCCTCAGCATATGCAACAGGTGCTGTATTATCTCAACTCTGCAATGATAGGAAGTGGAGACCCATCAGCTTTGTCTCAAAGCGCCTTTCAGACACAGAGCACAACTATACCATTCATGACAAAGAACTACTCTCTGTCATCTGTGGTCTAGAAGAATGGTGTCATATCCTAGAAGGAATCAAGTACAAAATTGAGATCCTCAACAACCATCAAAACCTCACCTACTTTTAGTCTGCACAGAATCTAAATCATCGCCAAGCTTGTTGGTCACTCTACCTCTCTCATTTTGATTTTGAATTGATCCACCATCCTTGTCATCATTCAACTAAGCCTGATGTACTCTCAAGATGAGTAGATCATAAGAGGGGGGAAGAAGATAATCAAAACCAGATTCTACTCCAACCTAACATGTTCCATGTTAACACCACAGGTGTACAACTGGTGAATGGTGAGGCTGACAAGTTTCTTGATGGAGTCAGGGACTGCACAGACCAAGATAAGAAGGCTGTAAAGGCTCTCAAGGAACTTGGGTCATCTGGAAACCTTTGAGGAGAAGAGTGGTCAGAAGAGAAGGTGTTATTCTTTACCATGGCAAGGTATATGTCCCTCTCAACTCCAAGCTATGGCATGACATTGTCAAGCCACACCATGATGCAAGCACCACTGGTCATCCTGGTCACTGGAAGACAACTGAACTTGTCTCTCAGAGCTACTGGTGGCCTGGAATGGGACAGTATATTGCCAAATATGTAAAGGCCTGTGACCTCTGCAATAGGACCAGAACCTTCCCAACCTCCCCTATCGGCAAACTCCTCCCCAATCGTATTCCAGACCACAGATGGCAAGTTATCACTGTTGATATAATCACAGAACTACCTGCAAGTTGTGGCTAAAATGCTCTTCTCATCACTGTAGATTGCCTCTTAAAGCATGCACACATCATTCCCACCACATCAGATGTGGACTCAGTAGGAATTGCCAGACTTTTCCATGACCATGTTTGGAAGCTCCATGGACTACCAGAGGAAGTCATCAGTGACCATGGCTCCCAATTCATCTCCAAATTCATGCAAGAATTGAACAAGCTCCTAGGTATCAAGGTTGCTGCCTCCACAGCCTATCACCCACAATCTGATGGCCAAACCAACAGGGTCAACCAGGAGATTGAGCAATACCTCTGACTCTTTGTCAGCCAACATCAAGATGACTGGTTATATTGGATTTCTCTTGCTGAGTTTGCATACAACAATCAAATTCACTCTGTGACCCAGACTACTCCCTTCATGCTCAACAGTGGTCAACATCCAAGACTTGGACTAGAACCAACCCTAGAAACCCAATCGGAAGCACTGGATGAATTCACCACTCGCATGGAAAAGACCACTAATGAAGCTTGCTCTTCCCTGTCAAAGACTGCAGATGACATGGCATGGTTCTATGACTTGTACTACCAGGCTACTGTATCACGGAATGCCTATGGCCTCCAGCTCCCACCATTTTTTGGTCACACCCATCCAGTCTTCTCCATCAACCTCCTTTCAAACTCTAGAAAACTTCATGGAAACTCACAAGCAACACCTCTTCAATTGGACAGAAGGAAGGAACCTAGCATGTGACACTCTAACCCCAAAAAATAAGCGATACTTCACCTGACATTTAATTCTCTTCATTTACATCTCATTCCATTCAACACTTCTACAACATCCACTATCCATCCTCTGGATAACAAGCAACCTCTTCACTACAACATGACCAGCCAATCCAGCCAATAGAGCCTCATCCCACTTGAATCCTACCCTATATTATCGCACTGGTCCATTTACCCAAAAGACATTAGACAAATCAAGAGACTCCTCAAATTCCCAGCTCTACCCAAACCCATCTTCTCCATGCCCTGGCAAAAGAAACCTCTCACTCACATGCCCTATGAGACTGGAGACATAATATTCCTTGGCCAAGATTCAATCCCCTGCACATTTGAGGGATTCACTGGGAGGAGGACTCTCAACACCATAGGAGAGTATGTGCAAGAGGCATCTTTCAAAACCTTCCGCAATCTCTTCAGTGCCCCTGCTCAGATCATAAGTTTGCCCTTCAACTGTACCCTGGGGTGGAACTTGAGCAGAACCTGACCTGGACCTGCCCCTCACTCTGGAGGAGACTGACAAGATGTGTTAGTGGGTGCTTCCATTAACAATCTCAGCAAAACTCCATATCGAGATGCCATGCATTGAGAGGGGGGTGATGTCAGGGTTCAGCTTAGAGTTCAGTTGGAGTTTGTCATCAGTTGTTGTTGTTTCTTGTTTATGTCTTTCCATGCCTTTCCATGCCTTGCATCTGCAGATTATGTAATAAGCACCAGGCTAGGGTACATAAGTGTGACTGGTGTAACAGTTACCCCTCAGCTTGATCTCTGAGGATTACAGCTATATCAGGTGGGCTCTCTATGTACTTACTACTAGTAACTCTTGTATAAACTGAGGATTACCTCTATACCAGGTGGAAAACCCCCCTATCAACTCATTAATATTGGAGTATCTTGTTGTTGTAACCTTGTCAATAATGTCACCCTCACACAGCAGCTACTGACTCTGAGATCATGTCTGTGAGTGCAGCTCCTGTGAGGTTTGTGTGGACACATTCCTTGTGGGGCTCTGGGCATGCTGGGAAGATATGGCCTTGCTTGCCATAGTTGTAGCATGTCCAAGTCTCAATGTGTCATTGATTGGAGTCTATGTCCATGGGTGTGGCAGCACTAGATGTGGACATAACAGGAGTAGCTGTAGTGTGGGTTGGGACAGTGCAATGGGAGCCATGAGGTACTTGTGCCTTTTTAACCTCCACAAGATGGCAATAGTTATGGTCAATCTGGCATGCAGCTTCCTTCCATGCCACTTCCCAAGTGCTGGGCAACTGTTGAGCCACAATCAATATCTTGCTTCCCAAGCTGTTAGAGTCTTCCAAAAATGACTATTTGTCCCTCAATATTGTCATTTCACCAACCAAGGCAATAGCCCTAGATTTGACAAGGTAATCACAAGGTTTAGGTTCTGACTTAATGTTGTGACATGATTAGTAATGATCGCATCGCATTGGTAGATTGCAGTGTGGCAACAGTGCATGCTTTCCTGATGAGTTGATCACTAAATTCATATCTGGACAATTCTCTCCAAGCCACTCTGTACAAGTGAGCGGCTTGATATCATAAGGTTCTAATGTCGCTTCTTCAACCGAAGATTTAGATCATGATGTTCGTTGTTTGTTGGTCCAAGGCACAACCATTTGCTATATATCCCTTTACTCACTTATCCTAAAGCTGACTAAAATAGCTAAAAGACATGTATGTCGTTTCTCGCATGTCTGTTATCTCATGTTTTCTGCCATCGGAAGGCTATGATATAGTGCGCTCGTGGAATTATTGAGTACGACATACACTTATTGTTCCCACTCACTGACGAGCTATCTACTCCGTTGTGTAAGAACAACTGTCTCAGTCACCGTAATTCATCAGTGTCTGGCGCGGTTTCGAAAGAATTGGTTCACTATGAAAATGTAAGTTTCGATATCAATGTTCGCTAACGATAGGTTCTCGAACAACTTGTGAGTATACTTTCTAAAATATCTTACCATCACGAATCAGCGTGGCAAGTATCCACCGATTGATGAAACTGTTCGTCTTGGCTACTCCATCAGACATCTGTCAAGAACTACCAGGAGGGAGGTGAGTTCAATGACGAGTGAACCCAGGTATACGACTACGGCTGCAAATTGAGGGTCACCGGTTTGTTTGGTCATACAGAAGGTAGAAGCTTCTGGCACCATCTGACGTGGCACTTCTTTTGGGGGGTTAGTGGAAGGGTTGATTCCTATTTTAATTTCGTGTTCCCAAGGAGGTTTGAGATTGTAATGAGATCGGAGCTCAGAAACGGCCGGGAACATTTGCTGTTCGGTTTAAGGCTTATCCTGTTACATAGGTAACTTCTATTGCCTCTACATATTTCAACCATCAAGTGACACCGCCAGATATACTTTCTTGGTTGAGTGCACTATCATCCTTTCCCTTCCCCCAGCCTGCGCATTCTGCCTCTATCTATCAGCCTCTCATCCCAACATGATCCAATCCATCTCAACATCCACTTGCCAAATGTCTTCTCAACAGAGCAATCAGGTCATTGTCCACCAGGCAGATAAGTGAGTACCCTCGATTGTTCAGTTTCAAGGAAGTTTATGATCCAGGGAGTTTGACTATTATTGCCTATTGCGCGAGAATGTGGCCCGAGTAAGTCCAGGAGTAACGTTGTGTGTGACCCTGTTGTGGTCTTACTGATAGCACTTGTTGTATATGACACGTCACAGAAAGATCACATATTTGGAAGAATAAGTTCAGACTGGGACCGGTCCTTAATCTTCCGCTCGCTATGCAGCTGTCATTGAGCTTGTAATATTCTCAGTAACGGTCAGTTTTAATAGTTCTACACCATGGATTGCAAAGAGTTCACATTCATACCAGTCCAATAAGACACTCATGATGTTTAACACAGAATCTAATGTTGCAATAGTCTGTGATGACTTGGTTATTTTGAGGGTAGTATGGTTTTTCTGGCCCTTGTTGGAATCCAAGGTAAAAACTGCTCTAATTTTCCACTTATAATTTATATATGTATTCTACAAGGGCATTTTGATGGCATGGGCATATGCTGTTTCCAAGTTAACTTTTGGTGCTTGGTCTTATGTTTATCGGCAGTGTTGGGCGTGCCGTGGTATGTATTGCATGTTCTCACTTTGCCACGACCAATAAAACTTGTACTGCACTGCATAGTTTTCCGCAACAACAATCAACTGTGCATAACCTGAGATGGACCTGAAAAAGCTTAACCTGTGAGTTATGTTGATTGTTTTCCTTCACGTGTCTACTCACATAATTTTCAGAAGTGAAGCTTCCCTCATTTCAATTGTTTTACTGCTTATGCATTCTACAGCGGCTACTATTCAGGATGTGTTGCTCATCCTTTTTGATACAGTAGTAATTGCAGCGATGCTTTACATCCCCTGGCAAGGTGGTTGAGAGTTTCACACAAAGTCATTAACTCAGGTTTTTATTGAACAAAGTATGTGAGAGAGCCGTGCTTTGAGTGTCAACTACCAACCCAAACCTAATTGCTCAAAACATTTCTTTTGCTTTTGCATAGCTTATGAGCTTTTCATCGTTTGGAATACGATTCTAAAGTGTCTCAGAAAAGGTGCCTGATTGGAAGAGCATCCCTGTGGTGTATGGCTCGGAACAAGGGGGTTAGAGAGCTCTTAAGCTCTGATATTCGGTGGAAGATATCCACAAGAAATTCGATAAAGTCGTCGGATTGCTTGTGATTTTTGATATATCCAGGTGGGGTGACTTTAAAGGGAGTGAACCAGCATTGTCAAGCCCCAACCCAAAGACTTCAGCGGGCGGAAGCCTGAACATAAGTGTTAAGTGCAAGTACAGATGCATGCAGTTTGTCGCCAATGGCGACAGACAACAAGTGGTGCAACTTTGAAAGATATTGGAAAGGATGGATGTGGAAGGCAATGAAGGAAAATCTCGGGTGCTAGATGGTGGATCTTGTCAAGGATGACGTTCCTACGTCAATGTCATACTTGCAATGAGAAGTGAATAATTGTATCTGCTACAGAGCAAATGCCATGAAACATACAATGCTATTTAGCCTTAGCACGTGTGACTCGTGACAGGATCGGCGCACGATCAATCAAATTTAGGACCAGCCTTCAAAGGCCATGTATTATGCTTGAAAGTATAACACTCACAACAAGCTATCTTTGTATCTGTGTCAGCCCTTTCGTTTCGGTCGCTTCTGAGGAGAAGGATTGTCATCAAGATTGGGCTTTACGAGTCCTGATCTACGTCGTGTTTTTTGTTGCTTTTTGTCCGGTTTGGGACCTCGGGAAGATTCAATCCTAGTCGAAAGACCAGGAACATTACCATCGTTCTCTAGTTTCTTGACCTTTTGCTTTATCGTTCCTCCGCCACCACTGTTCTGATGGTCTATCTCCTCTGATCTATTCACAGACATCTTCCTCTTTTCCTTCTGGCTCTTTTTGCGTTCTGCTAATTTGTTCTTCCACAGAGCTCGACGTTGAGAACGTTTGGAAGAACCATCCTTCGGAGATGTAGATATTAGAAAAATAAGAAAGAGGGTTTGGATCTGCAGGACGAACTGGTGCTCCATAATTTACGGTGCCGGACATATCACGCAGAATATCTCGAGGGTCATCTGTGTCCAGACCCTCCCTACTAGCTACGCGCTTAGTTACTTCAGCGGCATAACGTTGTAAACGACGACGATGAGCCTTTCAAGTAACCTATATCAGCGCTGAGAACTGAAGTCGCAGTAATACATTAAAAAACCTAGGTACTCACACTAGATTCCAAATGTATCTTTGCCATTGTTGAGTTTTTTATGACTTTTCCTGGACAGACTATACATGCACGGAGATCCAGCGTTTGTGGGGAATTGGGAAGATCGTAGATGGGATCAGTAGTTGCAGCCATAACACCCATGGGTGGATCATCTTCATCGTCTTTATCTGCTTCGTCCTCATGGTCAGAGCGTTCTGAGTCATCATGAAGGCCATCAGAGTCGAAAGAGGCTAAACGTTGAGTGTGCAGCTTCCGCTTGTGACGAAGATGCTCTGTAGGATCCACATCTTCGTCACCAGTTTCTTCACCAGAGTCAGAATCAATATCAAAGCGGTCGTCAGAGTCAGAGTCAGACGAGTTAGTCGACTCGTCAGAATCAGTATCTTGCAGACCAAAGACTTGCTTCATCTCTTCATCTATACCCAAGTCTTCTTCCTTTTCTCGCTTCTTTTGCCTTTTTGCAACCCGCTATAGACAAAAAAAATCATCGCCACATAACTCATAGGATTATAAGAATCTGACCTTGAACATGATGAAAACGAAACAGCCTGGTCATGTGATTCTCACGTGAGTCTCGCGTCTGCTTATTCTTCTCCGCGTCAGACCTAATATCTTGGAACTTGGACGTCAGGGGGATGGACAAAGACGAAGTACTTCCAGATAGTCAAGACGATGAGTTTGACACCTCTGAATTACTTCTCCCTGTATCTTCGCCGTTGCGTCAGCGAAACCATCTCAGTAAGCGTTGTTCTTCTTGACACCCTTGGTCTGTCAAGATGGATATATCTGCTTGCTTATCTTTAATTTTTTTACATTTATTCTTTAGAGAACCCCTCGATTACTTCTCTGGCTACATCGTCCCCTTTCGTACTGCCAAAACCCCTTCCAGTGCTTGCCAATGATACTGCAGCATCCACGATATCTCAGTATACCACAGATACCGTCTTGAATCGAGATGGAACATCGTTTATTTCTGCGTTCAGCACCTCATCCTCCCGCAAGCCATCTTCGAGGCCACGTCCAAGGCCAAAGCCTATCTATGCAGATCCAATCGAAACGAATGATCTCGCTAATCAAGGTCAGGTAGACCAAATCAGGAACACCGAATCATCCTCCGCTTCCGGACAGACCCAACCCCTTCCTCTTCCCGAGAGCACTTTCACAGCTGACATATCGGAGCGTATAAAGGCTAGGCGTGCTTTAGCGAAACAAAAGGATGAGTCAGTCGGAAACGCTTCTTGTGGTGTCAAGAAGTCCACCTTATCTGTAGAGGCCGTAAATGAAATCAGCTCTGATAATGACATGCCATCTGGTCCTTCTCACCTTCCTACGTCATCCCAACACCTCGGTGATCAATGTGGCAATTTACAATCTGCTCCGCTCAGCCTCGATGGTCCTTCGCTTGGTGATTCCTCCCTCAGAGACCAAGTGAAATGTGCATCCCCAGCAATTTCTAAGAAGCGCAAACGCAATCCCACGTTGGGCAATAATACGTCTATCGTATCGACCCCTCTTGCTAGAGATAAAACTGATAACAATTTACGGTCTATGAATATACAGGACGCTTCGCCTTTGCCTAAATCGAAGAAGAAAAAAGTTCTCGATGACTCGACTGGAGATGAATATCTTGGATCCGAAAAAGCAATTAAAAAGAGGAGGAAGGACAAGGAGCAGCAACCGAAGAAACGTCAAGTGAAATCTAAACCGGTGGAAAAAGAAAACATTCAATTCAAGAGCAGCGAGTTCATCCTGGACAGCGATGACGAATTAGCCCTTGGAAATCAGGGAGACGTGAATATTGGGATGCCCGCTACAAAGCTACCTGCCATTCCCAGGATTACTTCCTCACCACTATCGGAATTATCCGCCAATGAGGATCCTGGAAATGAACCACCCCGTAAACCTGATTCCAGTGGTGGATCGAACCACCAGCGAGGACCCAAGAAGTCAACCACAAACCGAAAACGAAAGGGGTCGACCGGTACACAAGACAAAGCATCTTTGGTAGACAACGAAGGTGCTATTGACTCGATTCGACTTGTTCTCGTTGATTTTGAATCATCTTGACAGGTCGACCAACTTCAAAAAAGGCTAGATATAGCGAGGACAATGCCAATTCTCACATTTTCAAGGAAAAACCTTCTGTCGGATCACCGCCACACTCGGAAATCCACACCACAATCGAAAGTGGTATTCAAAAGAAGAAGAGAAAAGGGACAAGGAAAGTAGTGGAAGATGACGATGAGGAAGGCGTTAGGGTATCTATTTTTTCGATTTAATGTCACAATGCTCTTTATTGATACGATCTGCCTAAACAGAGAGGTGCGACCACAGACGTTCAAGCTATGAAGAAACCTCAGAAACCTATCTCTTCGTCCAAACCATCACACACATTGCACTCTGTGGAACAGAGAGTGGACCAGACTGACATTCAGACTGATTTTCCGAAGACAGATAAGAGAAAGAGAGCCCAGAAAATAATAGATGATGAAAGTGAAGATGAAGTAAGTGCAAAGGTAATTATTTTCTTCATTCAACATCAATGGCTTTGACCGACGAAAGAGCAGGAGAACAAAGTTACTTTGCCTAACCCGCCAAGCACGCCCGCCAGCGTCACAAACACGCCCCACAGGGTAGAGACATCTTCCAAACATTCCTACCCCCATCCCCCAAAGAACCGGCCTCTTTCCACAATTCTACAAAGGGTGAACGGCCCGTCTCATCGGCCTCGTGCATCTCCCTCCATCTCGCGCAATCTACTCACCCGCATAGTTCCCCTTCATCCAAACCGACGCACCCCGCCTCCACCACCTCCACCGCGTATCATC
This sequence comes from Gomphus bonarii, assembly GCA_003316585.1. Classification (NCBI taxonomy): domain Eukaryota; kingdom Fungi; phylum Basidiomycota; class Agaricomycetes; order Gomphales; family Gomphaceae; genus Gomphus; species Gomphus bonarii. The sequence continues at coordinate 3,479 of QFEC01020917.1, read as the reverse complement.
CCAAAGAAAACCAAGAAAGAACTTGAAATGGAGGAGAAATGGGAAGAGGAGTTGCAGGAATCTATAGTGGGATGGTGTGAACTTGAAGAGGCTGAACGGGAAAGGCTGAGGAGGGCGAAACGTGATTTTGAGTTGGGGCTTTATGAAGAGTAGTGGTCTGGCATTTTAACTAATTTATGATCGGAGCCAATAATAGCCTTTAATTGAGATCCGGCAGTTTGGATCGATTCATTGAGATAACTGCAAGGCGGGTTACGGGGAATCTACCTCAGGGTCAATCTCCTTGCGAGCACGTCTAATACCGCAAGATTTACTGTGAGTCTTCGAACGTAGGGTCGAGTATCGCGCACTAACACTAACGTCGCTTCGAAGTGCTCAACGGATTGGCACAGCCTTAAAACGATACAAGGTCGCATATTATCCTCCAAAGCCAGATCTTTGCCATTCATTCTCCCATGTCGAACCGCAAGCAACGACCTCCTGCCGCATCCACTCCACTCCTGGATCGAAATGTACGAATACCACAACCGCGCTCCTCCCGCCGCCGAACGTGCATCCGTCTCTCTGTATTCATCGCATTCATTATGTTCGTCTACGTTGTCTTCCTCCGTACTCCCGCGCTCCCAAAACTCCCGGCAAAGAGGCCCGAGCGTGTTGAGGGTCAGTTCACCCGCCGTATTGTGGCGGTGGGCGATCTGCATGGGGATTATGATAATGCATTGAAGGTGCTGAAGATGGCGGATGTGGTCGATATGAATGGCTCTTGGTCGGGTAACGTTGACTATTTTGTGCAAACGGGGGATATCGTCGATAGGTGAGCAATGTTCTACTGGATGATGAATTCTACTGTTATTGATGTGACTGAAGAGGTGTAGATACTATAAAGCTATATACGTGGATGGAGCGGTTGCGCGAACAAGCAATTACCGCTGGCGGTGTAATGTTCTCTCACATGGGGAACCACGAGTTTATGAACGCTCTCGGTGAGATCCTCTTTATTATATTTTGGCGTGACCATATTGACCCATTTTTACGCAGGTGATTGGAGGTAGGTTCGTTCCTGCGCATACGACGCTGCTGCACACATTTCACTGATGACTGCCCGTTCAGATATGTGCTCGAATCTGACATTGCAACCTTTGGCTCGGTGGAAAAGCGTCAAGCTGCGGTCACCACGGGGTTCATCGGCTCTGCCTGGGCGCAAAACTACACCGTCGCGTCCCGCGTACCGCTGCACCCGTCGTCCGGCGCGCCGTTTTCCGATTATACCCCTTCAGACACCACCATATCCAACGCACTCTCGCACGCTTCGCTGTCATTTATGCACGGCGGGCTGTCGCCTGCATTTGCCAAGGTGCATGGCTCGCCGTACCCCTCGGCGATCAATGCGCTCGGCGCGTCGTTCCTGCAGCGCTGTCGCACGCGCAGTCCGTTGCCACCCCCGCATCCTCCGGCGCCGTATGCGGGTCTGCCGCCTGGCGCGACGCCCTCTGAGCATTTCTTGTACGGCGCTGATGGTCCGGTGTGGTATCGTGGATGGGCGTTGGACGACACGCACGCAGTCTGCAGTCGAGTCGGGGAGGTCTTGCAGAAGATTGGAGTACGGAGGATGATTATGGGACATACACCTGACTTTGAGGTGTGAACATATGTCATTTTTCTTGTCTTCCATTTCTGGTGGGTCTGAAACCGTGTTGTTGTTGTAGAAAATTGTGTCTCGCTGTGAGGGCAAGATCATTATTATTGATACCGGTACGTGACTTGAAAGATGTTGTTTAGTTCAATTGTTAATTTGGATCATTTATCAGGTATATCTAAAGCGTATGGAGGCGCACTTTCGGCGCTGTCTATCACTTACACTCTCACACCCATTCTCTCGTCGTTCGATACATCTCTAACGTCCGGCCATGTTGACGCCAGCCAACAAACGTCGCAGGAGACTGATAATAAACCTGATGATACCAGCCCTATTACCGCTAACATGACTCTCGAACAACCAAGGAAGGCTAGGGGTGTAGGGAAATGGATAGAGACCGAAGATGTCGTCGCGTTGTATCCTGGACACAGTCAACAGCTTGTTTTGGAAGAAAGGGTAGTGGAGGGTGACTTTTGGGAGTCGGCTTAAAATACCCCAGATTTGTTAATTTAATCCACTACACTACTACAAGATGCGGTCCCTTTATCTAGCCCTAGCGATATCGATGTTAAGCATGATGGTAACACAAGGTATAACTACAGTAGAGGATACATAGTTTTATATGGGAAGCACGAACAGACCCAAATATGTCACTCCCATGTCCGCCCTCGCCCCTTTTCCTGCATCGAGATCACCACCCGATTTCCATGTGTCCTTCCTGCTGGCTTCTAGTACGCCTTCGCACATCTGGAGTCGGTGTCTCCGGTGGCCCGCCCATTGGCCCGCCACCATGCTCCATCCCCATCCCCAACCCCATCCCCGAGCTCATGGTCA
>QFEC01020913.1:969-14884 GCA_003316585.1 Gomphus bonarii | reverse complement strand
TATCAGATAATCCAGTCTTTCATAACAGGTAAAAACATATCAACATCAAATGGCATTTCATTCATAACCTAATACACTCTAAGATGGTCTGCTCCCTGGAACTCAGAATGGTGCCGACTTTCTCACAAAGGCTCTAAATCACCTCAAACACAATCAGTATACCAGGTTGATAGGGATGGAGCAAGTGACTTGGTCTGAGGGGGAGTGTTAAGATTAGGGTATGTGACCTAGATCCAGACCAAACACTTACTCTGGTGGATTGACCGTTCACCATTGTCAACACTTTTCCATTGTTGTTATTCATTTCTATTGTCATATTTTTTCTATTGTCATCTCCTTTAAGACATGTACATTTCTTCCCATTGTTCCTCCACACATATAAGTAGTCTGCTAGGATTCCCAGTCACCTCAGTGCTTCACAACAAAGACTGAAGTGAGTATCAAATCTTCTGTAAATCTTACCATTCTGACTTACTCTTTACAATAGTCCTTTGTGCTTAGGTAGTGACTTCTAATATTCATGAGTGCTTTGCGACAAAGACTGAATCTTTTGTGCTTAGCCCTTTAACAAACTGTACCACATATGGGACATCTCATAACTGTTATTATGCAAGTATTCCCATTTTCAAAATCAAATCCAACTTCTTAGATGGTGAGGGCAATTGCACTGCAATATGTGTTGGTTCATGGGATTACATAGCTCATTGATCTTTGGGTTTCAAGATGTGTTAGCTGTCAGCCTTGAATTGAATATATGAGTTGAATATATTCCTCATCACATTCATAGGGGAACCTTGAGCACACCCTTAATAACATTAGGAATTGCAAAGGAGCAGAAAGCTACTCTTTGTGTTGGCCCTGAGCTTGAGATATCCTGAGCAACTGAAACTGTAACATTTAGTGACACCAATGTAGTGGGTGACTCTCATAGATGATCATAATTATTCTGTCAAGCTGACAGACTTATAGGAGAGGCAAAGTTGTACTGTTTGGAGGTTCTTCCCAAGATTCTCATCTCTAAAATAGCTGCAGATAATGTCTGTCATCAGAAAGCAACTTTGAGAGTACTTTCCCAACAACCATTTCCCATTGTTAGGTTCATAGTACACAAGAATGTGATATAAAATTGCAGGATCATCATCCAACAGAAAGACTCTTCTCATCCACCCAAAGATGTGGCTTGCTGATATAGTAACTATGGGGAGCTGAGGTATTTTGTGTAATGGAAAAACCATCACCACTTCCTCCAAAGGTAGCTCAGAGACATAACCTTAGGTGCTTTTGGGAAGTATGTCAGACTAGGTTTTTGATGTGGGACTTTGGAAGTGATTTGTATACCAGAAGTCAAAAAATGGCAGATAAAATAAGAGTAGAATAAGGAAGATTTTTGTGGTATTTCTATGCTATTTATTGATATGATAAATGTGGATTAATTGCTATTCTATTTGGGTTAAAATCCTGGCTTTTGCTCCCGCATAGGCGCCGTCCCGGGAAACCGGTCTGGGCGCCAAATCGCGGGCTATCGATTTGTGATTCTCCTACAAGATGAAAATAATGTGGTGATATGTGGTATAATAATATATAGTGCTAGGAACATAGCTGAAACCTTTAATTTGTGGTAGGATGAGTTTATGATGTTTTAGTCCTAAATTGGCAAGTGCGATGTCCGGCGCTTAACTTTCGGTTTGGGCGCGGATGAGGAATTCCAGTGTAACTCGAAAGGCTAGTGGAAACGGGAATGTAGAAGTAATATTTCTGTATTTTTTGATAGTAAATACATTGAATTACTCATAGGCAATGAGAAATTGTTTGTAAGCTGAAAAAAATCACGCAGTAAAATTGGAAGCAGGCCTAATGCCGTGCGCGGTACATGCGCATATATGCGGGAATGACAATCGGAACATACTATAGGGAGAAAAATAGAAGTAGGAAGTGAATAGGAAAATGATTGATATAAAAAAAATGGTTGTCAATCAAAGCATCGGTCCTCCCATCAATCCTGAATGGTGATGCGGCCCTCGGGGTCACGGGGCCGTGTGGATGATATTCATCTAAATGTGCTCCTAAAATCATAGAAATATTCATGTGGATTTTTTATGTCATCTATAAAATTTCTGTGGAGTTTCGCTTTGAGGGAAGTAATATTGGGAGAGTTATTGTAATTTTGGTAATATGATTATGCAAAAATACTCAAAATATTTTCTTCTTTATAACAGGTGCTGCTTCCTTTTACTTCTTGACAAGGATTTCCGGTTTACCTTTCCATTTGGATATGAACTTTGAGCACTTGCAGTCAGAGCACTTACATCACAACAATTAGTTACCATATTTTGATGGATTTAGATGGCGTCGAGACATTTACTAACTCATATGGAAGCCAACCTATATAAACGGGGTTGATCTCATCAAGAAATCCACGCTCAAAATAATTTTTGCAGTTCTTGTCGTAATTACTACCTGACTTATTCAAACTAGCTGGGAGTTGTATCTCTCTACGCGAATCAACGGGGCTGCGATGATGACCATCTTTACTATGATGGTTGCTCTATGATGGCAATCAATACCCGCATCGTGGCCCCAAGGTAGTCCATTTTCCATAAACGAAGTCGATGTGGTTAGCACTACTATCGGCATCGAGAAATTTAAGGCTCATGACGACGATGATCGGATGCGTTCGAGAACGGAGAGCAACCATCAGTAATGGCAGATGGCAGCACTATCACCTCTGATGTTAATCTGAGGAGTGGGATTGCAGCCGTGAAGTTCTCCCGTGTATCTAAGTCTGTGACCGGGACATCCATCATGCCTCTTAGTGAGTAAGCAGGCATCTGTTAAGTCAAGTGGGCCCCTATTGGATTAGCTATGTCTCATGTGGTCAATTCTTTTTTATTCTTCCTTTCGCCCAAGTTTCTGCTGTTATTAGTGTTGTGTACTCTGCCACATAGTGTATGCAGTATGCAGATGTCAAATTCTAATTAGAGAGAGGACTGGGATTTAGAGGGTCAGAGTTACAAACCACCGGCGGAAATACTTGTTAGTTCCAAGCAAGGTTGTCAGATCCCAGGTAGTTTTGTCGTCAAAAATTGAGTCAGCGGGATTGAAGTGTATTGCCAAGTTAGTTATAACACGCCAAGCAACATGCATGATTGGCCGACGACAGAGTTCAGATGGTGCATGCAATTGTCAATCATAGGATGGTCGTGTAAAAATGGACCTGGTCAGGAGTACTTATAAGCAGATGAAACTGCGCACAACACATGGAAATGGCTCACGACCCCCAGGAAATGCTCTAGGTCGGTGTGGCTATACAATGGGCACGTTACGGAAAATACAGGGTTGCAAAGGAGTCACTGAGATGAGACTGCGACAATAACTATCGAATCTTGCAACATATTCTTAGTCGAGCTTATTAATTTTTGGACCTTGCTATGTTCCTTAGCGAACATTGACCAACGTTTACAAGACTAACGAAGATAAAAATTTTAGGTAAGAAGGTACTACGCCTTTTTTGGGATATGTATGTACATACCTGGCAGTCACTGGTCTCTCTTGCCATGCACAATGGCGGACATGAATCTAGAAGGGTCAGCTGCATGGTTTGCATGCATACCGAGCGCAACTTGTTCCCGAAACCCTCCTGTGTGCTGACATAAATCTTGAAAATAATTTCGTGGGAAAACGTAGGATGAAATCAATTAGAGGTAAGAATTTAATTAATTGTCTGTCTGACTCATCGTTGAACGCGGAGTAAATGGCGCAGCCGAGCCATCGATAGAAATGGCGGGCGAATCCCGCGTTACGCATCTGGTCTCCTGAGCTCTTTCGGAACCGCATATTAGGCGATCATGCAGGATTCATCCTCCTCCAATCCCTACTAAATTTACATCTAATCCGCATTGGGACTTTGAAAGTATGAAACTTTTGCTTCGACATGTACCGTCCACATGTCCACTAAATTCTTCTTTTAGACTCTTATTTGTACCTTACAGCAACCCCTTGGAAGCGTTGTCCACACGTGAAGGAGGGGTCTAAATTTTTACCCTCTCTTCCTCCGATTTGCAATAACGGTGAGCTAGAGGCTACAGCGAATCGCAATGCTTTCAGCTCTGCTCCGGCACCTTGCATTCGTCAAGTCGGCCACCTGCAAAGGTATGTTCCTAGTCCCCCTTCTTCTTGCTATTAGTGTATTATAGTGAGGAGAAGAAATATATGCCAGCCATACCTTAGTGGAATCCCTTGTGCCGAATATGGCCTTATTACACTTCCTCAAGTGGCACGCGCGATTCAGCTTTCACGCTCTACGCTAATCGTGTCAACCTTGCTCTCTAGCTTGCCTGCCGTCGGAATTTTGAACGCCACTATTCCTTAAATGTTGCTCTTCACCCAATGATTCAAACTTGAAGGCTCGCGCCCGATGTGGTAGAATCGTCTCAGGCCCTATTCGCTGGGATAGACCATTTTCTCGTGACTCTCGATCCGTGCGTATGAAGCCATCCTGCATTCGGCTTTGGGATGCGTACCGCTGGATGATCAGGCAATGGCGTTGCAATCGTGGTCGAGGGTCGAATCACAACATGCTAACGTGGAGGGCTCTGGTGATTAGATGCGTGCTAGCATCGTATGAAGCCATCATAGATTCGGCATTGTGGTGGATGATCTGCCGATGGCGTTGCAATCGTGGTCGAACTTCTAATTACCACATGCTAACGAATCTTGAAGGGCTCTGGAGATTAATCTCACGTGGCAAATCAACAAATAATCCCGAGGTTAATCCATCTGGTGCCATCCGGTGGTTTCTTGGTTGACACCTGCGGCGACACAGATCGCCACGTTGAAGATTTAAAAAAAAACCAGTCCTGTATCAAACCATCTAGTGCCACAGTTCAGTGATTTCATCATTGACACTTTCGGAGACATAGATCGCCGTGTAGATTTAATTGCAGACCGAGCCCATCCTTGTTTCTTATAGTGATTTGAAAGTGGAATTCTGGTCGTCTGGATAAACTTTCTTTGCTCTGTGGGCGCATGGAATCTACCATATTGACCCTGTGGAACCAATAAATACTGTTGCCGTCTTCAGCCGCAAATTGGGTTTAATGGCCGAGCGTCTCCATACTTGTGGAGCCGGTTCTCGCTATGATCGGCTTGGCAGTCTAGTCTTGCGGCCAGAATTCCTATGGATGAATGTAGGACTGGCACGAAACATGTAAATGTTCTGTATGTATATTTTCGCAGATGCCTTTGCATATTATTACCTGGACGACCTTACATGTATGGTGACCGCGCATCCTCGGAGTGCGCGTCAATGGGTCCGCGTCCGCTCGGGGCCGACTGACAACCGGGATTGCACTGCACTGCGGAGACACCGCAACAGGGGGAGAGAAAATACGAGGGGCACATTATTCTCGAATATTTTGATCACGGAATTTATGGAATATAATCAATAAGCCCTGGTAAAAAGACTCTGTTGAAGATATTAAAAGCTTATACCGCGAAGATTACATAAGTTTGATGGTTGATCATGCGCCCGCTCCAAGAGCCCCCATCAGGCTCGGGCTATGATTTTTTTACTTCGGGTCTCATATATGCCTGTACTGGTCTACTCTCCATTACCTGTCCCGATTCCCGCACCTCCGGAGGCCTTTTCTGTAGTGGTGGGATCACCCAGCAGATCAACTTGAAATCTATAATTGGTGTGATTCCATGTCGGGTTTGAAAAACTTGACCTCAGTTCGTATACCATGAATATACTCTCAGACATCATGTGATTCATTCAATATTCTCACTGTTTTTTTCGAGTCCGTGCTCTTGATGGACCTGGTGCCCAGCGACAAGTCCCCTCAATTCCGGTTAAGTCCTAGCACTTGATTCCCGAAATCACATGACGCGATTGACCTGACTGCCACCATACTGTGGCCATTCCCTGGCGTAGTATATCCCTAGATACCTTGCTTCTAAACCAGTGGCGGATTTATCCTTTACTAGTTCTCACCACATCTGATTCTTTTCATTGGCAGTGCTTATTAAAGATGCGCTTCTAGTAAATTTTCAAGCTGAATACAGGTAGCTATTAATAAATTTCATATTTCGCTTATTTTCAACTAATATTTCCATTGCGACAGACTGCCCTTTATTTTCCCACGACTCCAACATTTTTAATGTTAAAATCCATATTATCGGATGATAGGAAGGAAATAAGGAGAATATTATTTGCCCACTCTCCATATGTCGAGTTTCCTTATGAGATTTTCATCCCAAATTGTCTCAGAGCCGTTCATCGCATCACGGGGATATGCAAGTCGTTTACACATATCCATCAGCGGCGAGAAACCCTGTCCAATTGCGGCCGACTTGGTAGCCGTACCCTGGCTAGACTAGACATGACCCTCAACTTTCCTTGTGATTTCTAACGGTTGGGTGAGTCGGATCTCGATATCATAGTCCAGCGTATATAAACACGTTCCAGTCTTCGAGTTTGGACCAAGCGTTCAGATGCAACCCCTTGTTGTTCTACCAGTCGTTCTCGCCAGCGTCGCTATCCTCTGCCTGGTGCATTGGAAAAAGTCATTAAAATATGTATCGTATCCCCCTGGTCCACGCCCTCATCCTTTAATCGGCAACTGGCTCCAAATGCCAAAAGGCAAGCTCGTTCTTACTATCGACTTTGAGCAGCTCAGACTGACTGCGTTGTGGCATAGTAAATCCCTGGCTCAAGTATGCGGAATGGCAAAAACAATATGGTTAGCTTTTCGTCAGATGTTTTGCTTCACATCTGACCTCTTCTTTTTCTACTTGGTAGGAGATGTCATTTCTGTAGGAGCCTTCGGTAAACGCGTTGTCGTCGTGAATTCCGCCAAGGCCGCATCCGAATTATTCGAAAAGAAAGGTGCAATATACTCTGAACGGCCTCACAATGTCATGATTCAGGATCTGTACGTGTCGTTGATAGTGTAGGCGAACTCTCTCCTGACTCAGAGGTCTGGTAGCATGGAAACCTCCAACATCTTTTTTGTCCGAAACTCGGAGAAACTACGTCTGTGGCGCAAAATGATAAGTGCCTCCATGAATCCTTCGGTAGTGATGGACTACGCACCCATACAAGAACAAGAAACCTATAACCTATTGGATCGACTACTAATCAGTCCTGAGAAGTATTACCAGCATGTTCGACGGTGAGACGATTGATACTACTGCCCCTGTAACAGCTGATATTTATCGTGGATGTAGGGCCGCTGGTGCTATAATCCTTAAGATAACTTATGGTAATTCTCGTCTTTGATTTACGCGCGATCCAGTATTGTTAAAATTTTGGTTAGGACATACCGTCAAAAATGACGACGACCCACACCTTCAAACGGCACAAAACGCAGTCATGCACTTACGGGGTGCACTTCATGCGAACTCATTCTTGGTTAATTTGATCCCTGCATGTTAGCCAATTTCACATCGTGGATTGGAGTGCAGGCTCATTCATGGCTTTTCTCTGTATAGTAAAGCACATACCTCCTTGGGTGCCGTTAACTGGTTTCCATAGTTTTGCTCGAGAAGGTGGTCGAGCGAACAGGGACCTTCGTGAGGTACCTTTCAACACGGTGCAGTCACAAGTGGTTGGTATTCCCCCTGAGTTTGCATAGTCCACGGAATGTTCACACTCCATGGTTTTATTCAGATCCAAGGGGTTGCCCCCTTCTCCTATACGTCAAAACTTTTGGAAGCTATTGAACCGTCCTCTTCCTCTGCAAAGAAAGCTATTGATGAAGAAAATATCAAAAGTAAATGCTCTACTTTTATGTAAATTCAATATATATAGTCTAAATGTACGTTCAAGTGACCGCAAGTGCCCTCTTTACCGGTAAGTTTAGAATTTCTGTCCCGTTCAAAACACCATTGTCTAATATATAACTTGATAGCCGGGACTCAAACGGTGCGAATTATTCATCCAGAGTCTTAGTATTTCTAATGCTTGTGTGATATAGACGGTATCTTCCGTTATCACATTTATACTCGGTGAGAGGAACCTACAACCCCATTCCATACTTGCACTCATATCTTCCCCAGCCATGGTCATACATCCTGAAGTCATGAGGAAAGCGCAAGCGGAAATAGATGCTGTAGTGGGTGGTTCTAGACTGCCAATGATTGCCGATAAAAGTTCGATGCCCTACCTTGAGTGTGTGATGCTAGAGGTCATGCGTTGGCAGCCTGTCAATCCTCTTGGTGCAGCATCACTTCTCACTATCCAAATTGTCCCAGGCTAATTTTTTCAATCAGGTTTGCCGCATGCCGTGGGCGAGGACGATGTATATGAGGGTTACTTTATTCCCAAGGATTCTGTTGTTCTTAGTAATATTTGGTATGTTCGGGACGAATGCCGATCACAAAGCCGCCGGTACTAGTAACCCTGTTATTCCTGGACAGGGCTATAATGCACGATGAGAAAATGTACAAGGACCCTATGAGGTTCTGGCCGGAGCGATTTGACGGTCGCTTCCCGGATATTAAGGATCCTCGACTTTTTGTATTTGGGTTTGGACGACGGTGAGCGAAGATCCAAAGTTTTATTGACTGTATGCACTATACCTGACGCGTGGTTTGTCCAGTGGATGTCTCGGTCGCCATCTGGCGCTTAATTCGGTATTCATTACGATGGCCTGTTTGCTCGCGACCTACAACTTCAGCAAGGCTCGTGACTGTAACGGCAAGGAGATCGAGCCAGTTCATGACTACAGTCCTGGGTTAATATCATATGTCGCGTCTTTCGTCAACTGAACAACTAACAAGCTGAATCCTAGGTCTCCTGTGCCGTTCGAATGTCGAATCACCCCTCGGAGTCAGGAAGCAGTTGGCTTGATTAAAGCCGCCACGGAGACGTGAGGGAGACGTTTCTGAATAGACTGGAGCTAAGACTTGCACGCAAGAGCGTCCCGATATCTTCCGATTTCATAATATATTCAGTTATTCCTAATACACCTCGGCCTCCTTTGTTTAGAAATAGCAATTAGATCTTAAAGACGGTGTCTCTTATCGTCAGGAGAATTAGCACGAGGTACTAGTATTGTCATAATTCGGAGATGAATGTTTAAGTTGTGGCAGGAAGATATTAAGGTATTCAAAAACTCCAATGATAGGCAAGTGTTAGGGAGCAACAGTGACTGATTCCTTATCATATCCTGATGCGCATAAAAAGGAAAATTTGGTAGACTGGTTTGGAAAGTGACACGACTTTAAACGTGTACACCCAGATATGAAAAATCAAATCTGATGTCTTATCAGTGGTAGCTTATCAGTGGTTACTTGTTCCGTAGTAGCTTATTTTCCGGGCTTCTCGTGAGATGATGTTGGATCAATTTGGCGAAATATTCGGACGGCCCATCAGAAGTCGTTCTACATATGTCCGAATCGGGCGTTCGTCAGTCAGGATAAACAGGTGTGAGCATGGATGTCGGTCACTCGGAAGCTGCTGTTTGTCTGGGAGATCGCTAGCCTCGCCGATCCTCATACTGCCCGACGTTTACGGATCACTTAGGCGAAGGATTATAATGTACAGCAATACAATAGTCCCTGAGAAAATCGGACGTTGTACTGCTCAGCGAGGCGGACCCGTTGCTGGATGAGACATCTAAACGGCGGATCCATATCTGACTGTGGCGGATATCAGGAGACAACCCTGACTTTCTTATTGAACGGAAAATCTGAGAAGGGACAACGTTGGGACAAAATAGCTATTGGCAGGCTAGCGGAGTTCGCCCAGATCTGCTCAAAATACAATTTCCGTGTCTGAACGCCGCAACATTACCACCAGACTGCCCCTTGTCTTCTTCATCGCCTCTTTTCATCCCTCCCATCTCCCTCAACCATCTTCCTTTATTATATATATCCCCCCCCCGCTTTTATCTCGTGGCAGAGTTCATCTCTTCGTATAGGATATTGCTGCTAAGCAGTTGCTGATGGCAACACGCGTAGACAGTTGGCAGGGTGTCAACAAGAGCCGCAGAAAGGCCTGCGGCGAATGCAGAAGGTTGAAGCTTCGATGTGAAAAGGCATGCTAATATCTTATCTCCTTATCTAAGGACAAGGCTGACCATGTGGGCTCCTGTGATAGGTCTTTCCTTGTCAGTCCGTCTCTCACTTGCATGGTTGCATCAATCTGATAATTATGTCTCCTACATAGGCGAGAGTTGCCAGAAACGCGGGTAAGAGGGATAATGATGCTCGCTTGTACTTTCTTAACATTCTGTTAGCTGCGCTGCAATTTGTCCCGAGGGCTCTTTCATGAAGGGTACACGGTATGTTCAACCTCTCAACACCATGCACTGAATAACCGTTTCATTGGGGTAGATCACTGAAGACCAGTGCTCTAAAACTTCACGAAAAAATGGCTCAGATGTCTTCCAGAATTCACGATTTAGAGGATGCACTTTCGGTTATCCAGGCCTCCATTTCAGCAGAGCCCCACCCATTACTTTTAAGTACAGAGGAGGAGCGATCGCAGAGCCCGGTACCTGTCTCCCCAGTCAATGAAACCAACGCTGCTCCTAGTGATTCCCCAGACGAGCTCACGGAAGCTATGGGATCACTTGCAATCCGCCCGTTCGGTGAGTCACAGTTCCATGGAGAGACTGCGTCGTCGGAAGTGAGCGTGTTCCAATATTTCCTTGTTCTTCTGTTGATTCGCTTCGATAAGGTCCTATTGCAGGTGAATGATATTTTTATTTATGATCGTTCAACAATCTTGAACTTTCTCAGGTCAACACTTCTCAGAATGATCAGCAGCCGGGTTATGATTTAAGGCTGCCACCAGATTTGTTTCTGCAGAGCGTCTTGTTTCCATTTCCGCCTTCCAATCCGGGTGAACAGATCAATGGCGATCGATTCATCCCGTATTTACCTAACTATGGGGAGGCTCTCCACATATGCGACATCTATTACAGCAACTTCTCTTGGTGGTAACTATTATTCTAGTTTATCCAGCGCCATGTTGCTTACTCTGTAACTTAAAACAGCTGTTTGCCTCTTGCGAGAGAAGATTTAAATAGCCTCATAGCTGAGGTGTACCTCGATGGTAAAGTACCAGTGTCCTTGCGGCAAGTAAGTCTTCATCGGCTATCCTTACTTTTGATGGTATTCGCCTTGGGAGCCTTGTTCGACATCGACAAACCACTTTGTCCCCCCGAAGCAGAAGAGTTTCATTCGTTAGCTCGCGCAGCATTGTCTGGAGACGAAATTTTCAACAACACAACACTTGATTGTGTACAATCAATGGTAAAGTTTGTTTTTCATTGTTTTGCCTTGCGATCAATTTACAGCATTCCCAGTCAATGATGGTGTGGTACATGAGAATGTATCAGTTTTCCATTTGTCTCATCGTCTAGTTGGATTTATCGATGTTTCCCAAGGTCTCCAGGTAGAAGAAGTACTGGCTACATATGGGCCTTTTCTGGTTTGCTGTCTAAGCTTGTGCAGGCTGTGCGTGGTCTTATATTCCCTACTATCGAAGTTTTTTCTTACACGACATGTGTAGATTGGACTACGTCAGTGTTGCTTATATTTTTAACCATGTACTACTTACGCTTAGAAAGATCGTGAATCTACCAAGCTACAAAACGCAGCTGAGTTAACCCGACGACGGGGTACATTCTGGGAGTTTATCAGGTAAGTACTTTGTGCAAATATCGGGGATGATCTCTAAAGCCCGATTACAGTGGGGATGTTTGGCAGGTTTGTCATTCTCTCCAAGACGTCTCTCTTTCTAATTGTTGTTATGACAGAGTTTTGAGTATGGACGGCCGAGCAGTATGGTTTTCGCTCAGATTGACTGTAAAAAACCACGGGAGATGGGCGGAACAGCAGGAACTTCGGGAGGCCTTTGTAAGTTTTTTTCGTTCGTCTGCAAGTGTGTGTTGAAACTAATACTCTGCCAACAGTCTACAAGTATGTTGTAGTCACTGTTTAAGGTTCCCAGAGCTTTAGGTTACCTTTATTTGTATAGGTGGAAGTATTCTTTTACAAATCTTGTTGGTGAGGTATTGGCGCAAACCACCGGTGCAACCACGACGAATTATCGTGGTATGCTTGAATATGATCAAAAGCTCCGGGACTTTCCCGTTCCTTCCGAATTAGTATTCCCCGAGCCAGGGTCGCCTGACAACCTGGAAGAGGTGCCAGTTACTCTCACTCTCCAACGATATATCATAAGGATGTGGCGGAATGCTAGTACGTGTTTTTTTCTTTTCTTTTCGGCATCAATAATCACGACCGTTTGTTAGCGTTAATGTACATCCACAGACGATTCTTTGTTCAAGCTATTCGAACACACGGCAACAATATTTTACAGTCGCCCTTCGCCCCATCTGTGGAAACTTGCTTCGACACAGCCTGTTATCAAATTACAGACTTAGGGAATTTATATTCGATTCAGCCCCATCTAGTATCGCGTTTGCATCCATACTGGAGCCATTCGTTTTCTGCATCTGTAAGGCCTTGAGATTACCATTTGTGTCTTGTTAACACTTGTTAACCCATTGAAGTAGTTGCTTCTAGGCGCTCTTGTCGCTCGCAGCCCTTCTAGCCCGCTCTCGGATCAGGCAATGTATCACTTGGACCAAGCGTGCGAGTTGTTCAGTGCTACTAAGGGTCAGTCAATGCAGCCACCTAACGCACTGGTAAGCCAAATAGATGCTGTTTCGGCGTTTTCGGTTCACTGTGGTCTTATCTCCAGGAGCTGATGACCAAATGGAGAGACAAAGCCCTTATCGCACTGGCTCAGAGCTTTCCAGACGATAATCCTAACTGTCGAACAGTTCATACGACTTTAGGCGGTACTCGCCAGTTATTGGAGACTCCGAATACAATTCAGAAAGGTTCCTCTTCGTCTGTGTCAATTTCTCAGAGCGCAGATGACAGACCCTCGTATCGTCCTCAAGCCGGCATAGGTCTTCTGACGTCGCCGTCTCCCACAGACGCCTATACCCCTTCTTCGTCTGTTCAATCACACCCAAGCTACGCTGTACGGTGGCTGGAACAGCAGGCATTCTATCCTCCTACGTCAGAATCTGACGGAAGGGATGCATCTGCTACGCCTTCGTCTTCGGGTACTGGCCAACTAGATTTGTCGGCAAATTTGGACCAATCCAAATGGTCACATGGTTTCCTCCGAACGATGTAGTGTGTCAGCGTTTTTAGCAGTTATCCCTTTCTTCATATGGACGGTCCACGCCGCGGCGAGCATGCACAGAACTGTATTCAGTAGTAATTGTTTCGAATCCTAACATTGCTTTTTCTTTTATGACAGCCGGTGTACTGGCACCGCTTTGCGCACCCCCATCACTTTGCACCAATAGAGAAACTTCAACAATTTCAATCCAATCCTCATTTGAATGATTTACCATTGATGTCTAAATTTGGAGCAATCAGGTCAGGGGGTGAATTGCAGAAATGATAATTAACCCATGAGGCTATGTTTTTGGTGTAAGTTACTTCTGTATTGTAAAATCACTGCTTCACATGGGTTTTGTAGAAATCTGCCACTTTGTGTGAAGATATTAGACTTTTTTTACACACTGCCTTTGAAAGGAACAGATCCAAGCAAAATTGAAGCCATGTGAGTAAAATCTTTGGTTACAGGGCACAGGCATATTGAAATGTGTCTTTGCTTTTTAGCCTATTCCTTGGTCCCAATTTACCTTGCCTATACATGCTCACATACAGAAGTCCTCAAAATGTCTAACAAGGTATTATTTAACTATGTTAAATACTAGATGTGAGGGCAACACTATTGACAAGGTCACAACAACAAGATACTCCAATATTTAATGAGCTAATAAGGGGGTTTTGTGAGGGCGATGCTATTGACAAGGTTATGACAATAAGATACTCCAATATTTAATGAGCTGATAAGGGTGTTTTCCACCTGGTG
>QFEC01020877.1:0-12701 GCA_003316585.1 Gomphus bonarii | reverse complement strand
TGCTGACACTTTCATGGCATTGTGAAGTTAGCCTAAGTCCATTGCAATATCACACACTTGGGAGGAAGCAAGGTCTCATTTAGGATATATGGTGAGGTTTAGGTGGTATTCCTTGTTAGCAATGAAGGGAGAGATACCAGTGGTAACATTTAGGGTATTGTTATATGTGAACTCAGCAAGTGATAACAGATCAGACCACTTGTCTTGTTGGTAATTGCAGTGTACTCACACAGATACTATTGCAAAGTTTGGTTTATACATTCAGTTTGACCATTGGCTTTGGGATGATAACCTGAGGTAGAGTGTAAGTGCATGTCTAAGGCCTTACTGAGTGACTTGAAGATGTGAGACACAAGTTTGCTTCCTTGGTCAGATGTCACATGGCTTGATATACCATTTTTGGAAAAGACATAAAGTACAATCAGTTTGGCCAGGTTGGCTGACATAATGATTTCAAATGTTGGAATAAATATGCTTTGTTTAGAGAGTCAGCATACTACTACCATTATTGATGTGAATCCTGATGATGGAGGAAGTTGTTTGATAAAATCCATAGAAATGGAATCCTATGGTCATTTGTGAATTGGAAGGTGTTTCAGGAAGCCATATGGGTGGCAATGTTGAGATTTGGAGTTCATATATGAAGTGCAGGATTTGCAACAGTCAAATGACCAAGGTTCATAGTCCTAGCCAGGTGTATTCTCAATCAATCAGGGCCAGTGTTTTGTTTTTACTGATGTAACCCAAGAGTATGTGATCATATTTGTACTGTAATACTCTAAGCCTTAGGTTTTCAGCCTCTGGGATGTATATTTGATCATATAGCAGAAGGAAACTGTTTTTGGTCAGCATCTATCTTGGGTTTGGCTTAGCTTTATTGCCAAGGTGTTGCATGGCTGTTGGGTCTGATGTCAAGTGGTGTTTGATGTTAGCAACATTAGCATGGAGTTGTCCTGAATCCATGATGATGCTTTCTTGGAGGGCAGAGATCAGAAGTTGAGTAGCTTGAAGATATTCCACTGGCTGTGTAGATGTAAAGATTGGACAAAGGTTTTGTGGGTTGATGGTATAATAGTTGCTACCTCCCTCTTTTGGGTAGACATCCTATTGTCTAGTTAAATTTCCAGGCTTAGTACCAAGCTTACTGGGATAAAAACAAATGATGAGGTTAAATTGCAACAGGTATTCAGACAAACATGCATGCCAGCAGGTCAATACTTTAGTAGTGGAAGATTTTTATGATTGGTGACAACATCTATTGGTTTGGTTGAGCATTCCAAATAATGTTTCCAATGTTTGAAAGCCTCAAAAATTGCCAATAATTCTTTGTCATGCACATCATAATTGAGTTTGGTACTTCTGAATATTCAGAAGTAGAAGGTGAGGGGGTGGATTTTGCCTTCCGAGTCCACAGTTGACAATATTGTTTCTAAAGCATAGTCAGAGGTGTCAGTTTCCATAACCAAGGGTCAGTTGGGTTCCCAGTGTGCCAACATGGGTGCCAAGGTAAAAGCTGTCTTAGTATTTTAAAGACTTTTGACAGTCTTTAGTCCATGCCCAGGTCATGCCTTTATGTGTTAGCCTAGTGAGAGGAACAGTAATGTCTGAGAAGTTGAAGATGAAATAACAGTAGAAGTTTGAAAAACCAAGGAAAGACTGTATGTCTTGTACCTTCTGATGTTTGGGCCATTCTCTGATCATTTTTACTTTGTCTTCAGCCATTGTCAGACCTTTGGTCTGGAGCACATAGCTGAGGAATTTGACTGAGCCTTTGTGCCATTTTATTTATTTTGCATTAGCAAAGAGGCTGTGGCTTCTGAGGCATCATAACACTTCTTGTACATGTTCATGGTGTTGTTACATAGTGTCTGAAGATATTAATATATTGTCTATATAGGCAACCATGCAATGATCCAGCAGGTCACCAAGGATGTAATTCATAAACCTCTGGAAAGCCATGGGTGTGTTGGAGATGCCAAATGGCACTACCAACCATTCATAAGACCCATACTGAGTCTTAAATGTTGTTTTCCACTCTTTTCCCTCAGCATTCCTAATAAGGTGTAAGTGTGCCATAGGTTGATTTTTGTGTAGATATGAGCCTTTCAGGACACATCCAATAGGTCTGAAATGAGTGGGAGTGGGTAGTGGTCTTTCTTGGTTACCTTGTTTAGGACCTGAAATTCAATGTACAACTGAAGTGAGCTGTCCTTTTTATAGACAAATAATATTGGTGTGCCATGTGGAGAGCTGGAGGATCTAATGAAACCCATGTTCAGGTGTTAGTCAAGGAAATTTCAGAGGTTCTTAAGTTCTGAATTTAAGAGTGAGTATAGAGGAGGTTGTAGCATTTTCACACCATCTTCTAAGGTGATTTTAAGGTTGTATGGTTGGTGTGGAGGTATGGTTTCAGCTTTGGACTTGCTGAACATGTCTGCAAAGTCAGGGTACTCTTTTGGGATATTCTCCAGGTTAACTGGGTCAGGGGTGACCTTGGCCAAGTGAGCTGATGGATTGTTGAGGGCTAAGAGGTCTAGCAATACAAATGCTGCTGGATTCACTATGGCTATATGTGAGGGTTTCAGCTTCAGGGAAGATCCTTTTTCAGGAAACAGGGAAGTGACCAGGGTTGGCCAAGCTGAGGCCTTTGGTTTGTTATGGATGTTTGCCTTGGTCATTCAAAATGTAATACCACCCAATATCCAATCAATCAATGGATTGTAGTGGGTGATTCAGTTGTGTCCAAACACTACTGAAACAGATGAGTCTAACCATGTGACATAAATTTCAATGGAATGTGTATGTCCAGAAGGGAATCAAATAGGTAATTCTACTGATTCTGTGATTGTGGAGTTTGTACTACCATCAAAAAGTTTCAGGGTTATAGGAGGGATAGAATGGGTGGCTATGTTATACCTCCAAATGAATGTAGGGTCTATAAAACTATGTGTGAAACTGGAATCTACTAAGGATTTAAATTGGGTATTCAAAGAATTTGGGATGAGTTCTGAGGATAAGCTAACTACTAGAGAGTTTGGATTGAAAACAGTGGAAGCATTGGTTTTACCTCTGTCCTAGTACTAACAGAGTCAACACAACCCTTGGTGTGCATACAGGCCAGAGGGTTACTAATTATTTTTTTGTAAAGAGCTTTAGCCAAGCTTTCAGCCTTCGCTTCAGTGACACAGGGTGTTGCTGAAGTTATAGTGGCCCAAGATTTTGTAGACTTGGATGTGGTTTTTGAGCATGATGAGGTTTTTGAGCTCTTTTTTGGCCTTGGTCTGTTGGTCATATAGGCCAAAGTTGATGAGGAGCTCATTCACAAACATATCATAATTGCTTGCCCATTTGGGCTCAGAATGTGGGTGGCCAGTGAGGTATAGTTCAAAAAAATCTAGAGTCATCCCTTTCAGGTAGGAGATCATATAATTGACCTTGGCCCTATCTATCTTAAAAATGCTAGCTCTGGAATGAAAATTCAGATTGTAAACAAGCAAAAATTCTCAAATTTTCTTTGTATCAGAGCCATCAAATAACTCAGGTTCTCTTACCCAGGCCTTTTCACTACTATCCTTATTATTATTTGCTGCTTTCAACAGCTCTATGCTTGTGTCCACAAAGGCATGCTCAGTATCTTTTGGATTCTATTTCTGGTCATTGGGTTTGGCTTCATTAGCCAATCAGTCAACTGAATCATCCTCACTGATGAGCACCTCATCTTTGGGTGCATCCTTGGACACTTCCTCAATGACAGAGACAGTCTGTTGGGAATAGTAATGGTACTAGGGTAATTACTGTACTATATCTGAGTTCTAATAGATAAGCACCTGCATGGATGCTTGCTATGCCCCACCATCTGTGTATGAGTCTGGCACAGTCCTGCTGTGCCATATGTGTATGAGTCTGTGTTTGAGTTTGTTAACACATCCTCTATTACTTTAACAGGTAATGGGCCCCAGTCAAAAACTTCCTAATCACACTTGCCCCCAAATGTTATTTACCTACAGTTCACCTAATCCATTCACATGCACACACCATGCACCACCACCACATTATCAAGGACATTCCTTATAAGTCTAAAACATCACCATCTGCTTGTGATGATACCAGGACATTGCCCCCCAACCCTAACCCTAACCCAAATGCAACATATACAATGTTGCAATGCACCCAGTAGCTAGCTTGAAAACCCAGGAAACATGAGGCTTGTTTGAGCAACCACACCCTCCATTCAACAGTATCTGTATTTGATAGCTGGTATACACCCTATCACCAAGCCAGAAGTTTAATGAGCTAGCTAAGCAGAAAGCCTTGACATGTAATTTCTCTACATTGGCCCAGGAATGACTTTGTCATCCAACAGTTCAAATCTCAGTATGAAATACCTGGATAATGAAGTGTATCAGACAATCAAGTCTTGCATGGCAGCCCATGATGCAGCAGCCTATAGGGACCTTGTTGTGAACTGACATGCAATAGCTGTTTGTATCAGCTCTGGTCAACTATTACCACTGGAATTATATATTTCTGGAAACCCAGACATATACCATAGGATTGATGCCTACAGCAGTCCTGTTCCACCTGAACCTAGAGATCTCACTGGCAACCATATTTTAATGAAGACACTCCCCTTACTCATGTGTCTGTCACACATAACATCCACATTTGCACCACCTGCAAGATGATTCTTTTCATGAAAGGATTGGGATCAGTCCACCATTGTAACAGGAGGCAAGACATTTTACACTCAGAAAATATTAGCATCCATCAGGGGATGTTAATAAAACTGGCCACACAGAGGCCTAACATGGTTACTCCCATCATCGATTGTATACATGAGGCCTTCCAAGCACAGCTACAGATGCATGCATGGAAGCCTAGTACCACTTCTTCTCACTCCACATACTCATTCATATTAAGTTGAGCTCCTTTGAGATCAGAATCAGTTACTGCTTCAGTCTCTGAGGATAGCCACACAATGCATGTATTATTACCTCCATCTCATCTGCACCCACTAATCTAATAGCTCACCTGTACTGTTAATGCAGTTATCAATTTAGGTGGGGGAGTTATTTGAGGATGACCAATGTACCATTAGGTGGGAATGTTGGGAATAGTAATGGTACTAGGGGAATTACTGTACTGTAAAAACTAAACAGTTATGTTCACTTCAGTCCTTGCAATAAAGACTGAAGTGCCCAAAAATGAAATATAAACTATATATACCCTGACTGTAAATTCCCATGCTGAAACATTACCACATTCTTAGGCATTAGAAAATATTAAACAAAAGAAAAATAAACAAAAGAAAGATAAGGATGTTCAGAATGACTAGCCACTTGTGGATTTCCTATCACATGAGTCTTCTACATAGTTTGCATCACAATACACCCAAGGAATCATATGCTTGATCTCCACTGAGATGTAGGTTCTCTCCTATCAATGATGCCCTTATCTTTTGTCCCTTTTAGGTATGTACTTCAGTACCCTCTTAGCCACATTCCAGTCATTTTGAGTTGGATTTTTATTTGACTGGGACAGAAACTGGGTTACATAGGCAATATCAGGCTATGTGGACATGGCAGTATGTGAGTGAACTGGTGAGTGTTTGATATAAGTTTGCATTTAAAAGACCAACCTATTGCTGTTTTGAAGGTGTGCTCCCTTGTCTACTGGCATACCTACAATGTTGGACTCACTCATGTTGAACTGCTGAAGCAATCAATGTATTTGGATTGAGATAACTTTAGGGTGGCTAGATGAGTATCTTGTGTCACCAGAATCTCAATAATTTGGACATGTCCTTTTATTTTATTCTCCTCTTGTCTCCTCTTGGCTTCACTTCCTCTTCAACCTTCTTTTCATTTATGTCAGGGAATTCTGCTTCCATTGGCTTGTTTTCATCATCCCCAGTGTGATGTCCCTTCCCTTCTATGAAGATGGCATTTCTTTTTCGTATTCTCTTCTTGTGTCTTTCACAGTTGTGTCTGGCATGACAGTATATATAGAGTCCCTATCATATCCAATAAGTCTGCATTTCTTCACTTTGTCATCTAGTTTTGACTGAGTCTCATCAGATACTTTCACAAAACATTTTGAGCAAAAAACCCTGAGATAACCTATGGATGGTACATGTCCGTACACCTTCTCATAAGGTGTGCTATTGCCTGGGAGGATTCTTGTGAGACACCTGTTCCTTATATATATGTGAGTCAAAATTGCTTCTCCCCACAAATCTTTGCCCAACTCCAAATCCTTCAACATTGTTCACACCCCCTCAATGACCACTCTGTTTCCTGTTTTGGCTTGCCCATTAAGCTCTGGATTATAGGGAACTGAGGTGATTAATGAGATACCTCTCTCATGACAATGTTTCTACAGCTTGCTATTGATGCATTATCTATCTTCAGAGTGTACACCCTGGTTTGAAACTTGTTCTCCATCACCTTGTCCAGGATTATGATCATGTTGGTTGCTTCATCTTTATGCTTTAGTTGAAAGGAAAAACTGAACCCTGAGAATTCATCACTGATAATGAGACAGAACCTGGCATGTGTCAACCTTGCTTCTGGAGTCATTGGTCCTACTAAATCACTGTGTAGGGTCCCAAATATTTGAGTGTCTCTTTCTTCTCTACACTGGAATGTCTTTTCATCCATCTTGCTGAAGACACAATCTTCACATGTACCTTCAGATCTCAGTCTGTTACTTCCATTCCTTTTATGACTTTGGAGTTGATCATGCTCTTCAGAGTACTTTCTCCAAGGTGTCCAAGTGCCTGTGCCAGGTTGACAGATCTGCACTTGCTGAGTCTCTTTTGAGTGCTGTCATTATGCTTTCTTGGGGAGGTATGATTTTGATATTGACTTTGTATAATTCTCCACCAAGTAACCCCTCTGCATGGGTGACTTATCCCCTCATGATTTTAACACAACCTCTGAGATAGAACTCTTGAACCCTATTCGGTCTAGGAATTTGAGAGAAAGTATCTTCCCATCTGCTTTGGGTATGTGCATGACCTGAGTTAATCTGATCTTGGTTGTTTTTCCTCCATAACTGACTTCTGCATCTATATCTCCCTTGCCTGTACCTTCAACATGATTGTTACCAAAGGCCTTGATCATTTGATTTGTCTCATACTTCTAGTAAGTCGTGAAGTCTGCTTGATTGGGAGAAACATGCACAGTAGCTGCAGAGTCTGCCATCTGCACATCTGGCTGAGTTCCAGAACCACATGTCCATACAATTGCAGAATTGGTCAAGGTTTTCACTGCATTAGAGGAGTTCGAGTCTCTTTCCCTTTAAAACACTCAGGATATTGACCCTCTTTCCCTTTAAAACACTCAGGATATTGACCCTCTTGACTCCCTCCTTTAGCCCAGCACTTTGACCTAATGTGACCTGTTTTTCCGCAGTTGTTGCATTTGTAAGAGGTTTGGTTCCAGTTTGAAAAACTACATTTGAGTTTTTCTTGTCACCTGACAGTCCCCCTCTTCTACTCCACTCTGTGTTAAGAGGAGTGATTATAACTACTGGGTTGAGGACTCCCCCCAATGTTCCCATCACAGGGTCCTTGGATGGAGAAGGCATTGATAGGTTGTTAATACCTGTAAACTGTGCATCAGCTATGGTCAGACCTAATCCTCCACAAGCATCTCTTAACTTCTGTAACTCTGCCAGTTGTGCTGGTACAGTTTCATATTCACCTTCCAGATAATATTTTGATAGTAGGTGTATGTATGCAATATTTTGAGAAATTGGATCTGCTGGTGTGTATCTGTTTAACAATCCATCCCATGCTGTTTTGAGGGTTGAGCAGTCCAGCCCTGCCTGGAGATTTGGCATGATGTTTATCAATATGATGTACAGGGCTTGAGCATCTGTCTCTTCCCATTTGGCTAGTCCTTTTGCATTGGTATCTAGTGGCCTAACTATTGTTCCAGATATGTGACCCCATAGCCTTGCACTGTTCAGGTAGGGCACTATCCTTGTCTTCCAAAAATTCCAATTGGAACCAGTCTTGTCGAGTCTTTCTGACTCTTCATATCTAAGCAACTTGAAAGTGTCAGACATATTCTTTCTGTGGGTTTGTCTTCAGAAAAATGTTAATACTCAGGTGTGTTGTCTTTTTAATTCTGTTTGGGGCCCATAACCTGTGAAAACTAAACAGTTATGTTCACCTAAGTCCTTCCAATAAAGACTCTGACATTAAGTGAGATCTACCTAAACAGTTATGTCTAAGTAAAGAAAGTAAATCTGTGTCAAAGTGCATCTAAGACTAAATGTACTCACTTCAGTCCTTGCAATAAAGACTGAAGTGTCAGAAAATGAAATATAAACTATATATACCCTGACTGTAAATTCCCATGCTGAAACATTACCACATTCTTAGGCATTAGAAAATATGAAACAAAAGAAAAATAAACAAAAGAAAGATAAGGATGTTCAGAATGATTAGTCTTAAGCTTCACATGTACTATATCTGAGTTCTAATAGATAAGCACCTGCATGGATGCTTGCTATACTCCACCATCTGTGTATGAGTCTGTGTTTGAGTTTGTTAACATATCCCTTATTACTTTAACACATTCTAATGCAGGGGTGATCCATACTAGCTGTTGGGCTGATAAGGGGTCAGGGAGTACTTTGGGTGGGTATAGAGGAACAAACTCACCATTTCTCCATAGTTGGGGTTACTCTGCTGTCCTGAGCACAAGCCCATGATCTTGTAGTGGGAGGCATTGAATGTAATGAGTGTGGGGAGTCAGACATACTATTAAATGCTATGAGGTGGCTTAACCAGGATCCAGATGTTACCAAGGTTCAGTTTGGGCCAATGAACCAAGATCAGATGTGACTTGGGTTCAACCTATTGGGTTGCACCCACTCTACTACACTATAGGTACATCACTGTATTTCAGAGGGCTCTCAGTCGGTTTAACCAATGTGTTTGGGACAGCATGTGGCCATATATAGAAGGGAACATGGGGGCTTAGTTTCATTTCTGACTGCTGTACATACATGAATAGGGCAGACTTAAATACTAAATAAGAACAGGAATGAATGACCAGAATAAAGAATGGAGAATAAGGAATGTAAAAGATAAGACATGGAGGCAGGGGATGTACAACCATATGTGAACTGAGGTGACCAAACTGAGGTTCACATGCATGTGAGGGACTTGTGATAATTGAACATACATGAAGTTTGGTCAAAACAACTGAGTGGACCAAAGTTCAGTCAGATCATACTCTGACAGATTAATGCTACCAAAATTCATAAATTAAAATTAAAACCAAGGAACTAATCAGGTGTAATTTATAATATAAATTCAGCCATTAATTGAAATAATTATTAACTATTGTCCAAGGTCAATATTAGCTAAAAGTAATGACCATGCTATGAATTTCACTTTACATTAATCATAGTTCTTATATAACATATGACTTAGATGATTTGAAACTTGTGCAGATATTTCCTTGCCCTCTGCTTAGATGATATCACTGTCCTACCTCTCTGATCAATTATTATACATCCTTCTCACACCCTCTGACTTATATTTTACTGAAATGGCCTCTTTGTACAATATCCAAAACTACAGTCTTTAGATTACCTGGATATTAATGGCCTCTCTTTTCATGTTCTTGATGTATTTGCCAATTTTTTTAACAGAGCTGATTAAAAAAACCACATCCATATAATATACCCTGCACTCAGCCATAGTACTATTGAATCACAATTGGTACCACCACCACTGAACTAGTATGTCTCCAACAGTTGAGAAGTGAGGATTAGCCACTGCTTCACTCCCCCCTCTGTTGAATATGCCAAATACAATAAATGTGACAATTAATAGAGAACATGTCAACTATAGCAGTGAAAGCTACCACTCCACTGTGTTAATGACACAGGCAGGTAAGGTTCTTGTGTAAGCTCAATGAGGTTGTGTGCGGGTGATGCTATTGACAAGGTCATAACAACAAGATACTCCAATATTTATGAGCTGATAGGGGGTATTCCACCTGGTATAATGATAATCTTCAGTTTATATAGAGTTTACCAATGATAAATAGATGTAAGTCTCACCTGGTGTAGTAGTAATCCTCAGAGATCAAGCTGAGGAGTCACCATCACACCAGTCACAACCCTATGCCCTACGTAATAAAAGATGCAAATGTAAATGGGAAAAGATTAACTAAACCCTGATATCACCCCTCTCTCAATGCATGATGTCTCAGTGTGGGTCTTAGAGAATAAACTACCATCCCTTCTAGAAGTGCTGGCTCAGAATAGGCCTTGGAGGATAGATTCAATGGAAACATGTCCCAAGATACCCTTTTAGGGTTCTCCAGAACAAGGAGTGGTTGGATGTTTGGTTCAACTTGATCATCACCCCATGATACAGCAGGAGTAAATGGGGTTAACATTGCAGCAGGTTTGGAACAATTCCATCTCCATGTGCTCCCCTGTGGCATTGCAAGACCTCATACCAGTGAATCCCTCAAACATAAAGGGGGAAGAGCATCCACTTAGGAATATTGGGTCTCAAACCTTATAGGACTGACAGGTTGTAGACTTCTTCTGTCAGGGAAGGGATAGAATGGGTTTAGATTGGGCTAGGATATCTTAAAATCTCCTGATTTGAAAGACCAGTGTGCTGACAAGGGATAGGCTTCAAGAGGGATGAGACTCTCCTGGTTAGACTGAATGGACATGTTGTAGTGGTGAGGGTAACTATTATTGAAGTGGGTGGAGAGAAGGTTGATAGTAGGTGTTAATATAAGTGTTGAGTGGAATGAATAAGGTGTCAGGTGGAACTTCAGTTATTTTTGGGGTTGAGTATCACATATTTCCTTCCTTCTGTTTAATCAAAGAGATGCCATTTTGGAGTTTCTGTGAAGTTCTCAAGAGTTTGAAAGGGCAGGGTGGCATATAGGGTAGCCAATATATACTGTGGAGCTCCAGGATTTTGCTGATGAAACTCCTTGATGATTTGCTTTGCTCCAGAGACATCTTTCACAGGTATCCAGAGATCATCTGGAGCTCCATGACCCTTCCAGGAGACTAAGTGTTATAAAAAACAGCCAATAAGTCCCTCAAAGATCATCTCCTCCTCCTACCCATGCTACCAAAATATTCACTGCACATTGAATTATTCATCCCCCCACCTGGAACTTCACAGTGTATCTTTCAGGATGTATATAAAGATATTATAAATGAATTATGGCACATATATCCATATTTTGGATATATAATCATTTTTCTATCGAATTTCCAATACTTATAGGAGAATTAATTCCCCCCTCTTTTATTTCCAATTCCCTAGTGCCCATTGAAAAGATTAAGGGCCAGAGAGATACAAGAAAATTGAAGTTGTTTATGATGTTTTTGTTAGAATATGAATTAAAACTTGTTTTTTGTTTTTCTGGTGATTGTGGGGTGATGGATAAGATTGTTATTTGTTTTTACAATGTTAGAGCTAAATATTACATGAATAGGAGGTAAGGGAAATGGTGAGACATGTGTACATGAGGGGATGATGCATACATGACATCATATAGGAAATACATTTTACACAAACATTTGGGGAAGGGGAAAATAACAAAAGATAATAAAATACATACAAATGAACCTAGAGCCAGAAAAGTGAACATGTTTTATAAGGGTGGTGGCTGGCCAGGCTCATGCCAGTCCTACGATGTACGTGAGCACAACAGGTGCTTCGGTTCAGCTAAAGGTGAGTGGAATTTTGTAATAGGGCGATTCAAGTCTTTGGATGTGATGGAAATTATTGGGATGATATGAGAGATGAGTGTCCTGTAATTTTTATATAATAGAGATTGAATTATGGATAGGAAAATGGATTTATTGTTTTGTATAATGTTCACTTTTAGCACTATTAAGCGCTCAGGGTGCTAAAACGTCGGATACCTGTAAAAGCTTTTGGCAACTAGTAGAACATGTTTTTGAGAATATAAATAAAGTAAAGTGTTATTCAATCCGATAACCAGTATCAGATATAATAACATTTCACTTATATCTATATTCTCATTGTGGAGGGGATCCTGGGTCTTTGGCTTCAAAATACTTCCATACAGGTGCTTCGTCTTGGGGGCAAACACGTTATAAAGGTAATAGAATTTGATGGGGGACAAGGAAAAATGTAAAATAAATCTTGAAAAACAACTTCAGTCAGGCCTGAATATTGTGTGAAAACAGCTAGCCATATAGGCTCATCGTAGTCAACATTGGTCAAAAATACATGCAAATGTGCATATATGCGCTTATATGCACTCCAAATAGATCAGATTTGCCATACAACTTCAGAGTAACATTCCCTGATGTGCAGCAAATGGTTTTGATACTAATAGCTCGTTAACTTCATCATAGAATTCATCAGAGTCATTATATTTCATGAAATTTGAGATTTTGCTCAGTCTCTAACACCCATGATTCATCCCCCACATTTATATTAGTTATTTAGTCATGATAAAAATTCCCAACACTGTCCAAGATCATAAGAAGACATTTCTATTTATTTACATCATGACCAAGCTGACATGAGATCAATCTTCTTCCCATGACCCCTATTTCTATTTCCAATCATTTCCAATCATTTCCAATCATTTTCAATCATTGATATTATTTTAATTTTACAAAGCCACAATATTTCTACAATGTACAATAAGGAATTCTAGTTC
>QFEC01020841.1:1069-11914 GCA_003316585.1 Gomphus bonarii | reverse complement strand
AAAATACTTGAGTACATTAGGCATTGTTCTCTTTGAGTATTGTCCAGTAATTAGCTATATATTATGCTTGAAGCTCATATGAGGTGCATTTTGCAGGTATGCACTCAACATCACCACCCCTCTGATGGACCCGAGACTGGGGCCTATTGGCAGCCGGGCAGGTTCAAAAGAAGTTTGGAAGGAGAGAAGTGGAAAGGATGGAGAAATCGCCGGAAGCAAGGGAATCAGCCTACAGAGATTCTTCAGCACTAAAGCCGAAAGAGAGGAGCAGGGAACAAGAGGGGCGCGAGACTACGACCATATGGCGTTGCTTAGAATTTGCTTAGAAATCTGACGTGTGCATCAGGGCCAACCGCGGAAAACGATCTAGCGGTCGTCTAAACCAATACAAGGTTCGCTGATGATTCCCATTTTACGGTCTCTTGCCGATTGAAATAGGGACCCTCTGTGCCTTACGAGTGCTCTGGGGAGAAAATCACTAGTCGAAAGCGATTCAGACTTAGGTAGACGCTGAAATACAAATACTGAATAACCATTCTCGTGAGAGTGCTAGCAACAGCATAAAAACCACCGGGTGTCGTATTGAACAGGCTCAATTAGCCCTATGTACAATAGGAGTACTGCAGCAGAGTCCCAGTCTTCGAATACAATTATTTTCCAAACTGACGTGAAAAGAAAGCAGATGCATGATATGGCCGCGATTAGTTGCTGAGTACAGTGGAAATCGCAGAGATTGAAGGAGAGAAGAAGTACTCCCCACCACGGGACACTACGAAATCTGTTACGAGAGTGAAATCTCTGCTCGAATTAGTAGGGTCAAGGCCAGACACAAATCGTGGCTGTCCCTGGTTGGCACCAATAATCGGGTCAAAGCCTGGGGTTGGGTCTGTTTTGCCAAAGATGAAGCTGAGAGTGCACAAATATTAATTCAGGGTAAAAGAAAGAGCAGCTTAAATACTGACTTGACGTTGTCGGCCCAAGACTGCTGGAGGAAGTGGAAACCATTTCCGATATTGGATTGATAAGCAACTGAACGGTCTTCCTTAGCCAGATTGGACAATGCAGCATAACCAAGAGTACGAACCAAATGCAAGTCCACGTTCAAATGTAGTGATGCCCGTTAGAGCTTCCAGAGGAGTTACTGTAAATCCGTTGGATTTAGAGATCTGCCACTTTACTGTACAGAATATATTGTCACCTTCAGGACCGTAGGGTAGTCCAGCTCTGATGATGTGATGGTTGACATCAAAAGGATTAAAATCGGCGCGAGGCGCTGTCTTCCGAATATGTGCAGAGAAGGGGCATCGAGTTTGGTTGGACGAAATATCCTCTCCGGGGTGAGAAAAATTGAAGTTGTTATTGCGTAGAGGGTCAGCTGCAAGGACAGGATCGTCGAACAGTGGTGCCAGATCAACAGGAGCTCCCTGACGGAGGATAGAATATGGTCTGAGAATGTATGCGGAATATAAAGATTGATGACTCACGCTCTTCCAGCGCCCTACCATACGTGCTCCCAAAAGATCGGAACCTTGCTGGCTAGTGAGACCAGGTTCTATGATGGGATTATCTGTCAGAAAATTGTTGAACTCGGGAACAAGCTGCTTCAGCTGGCGGAAAACGAGGAATGAACCATCCTGAGCCCATGCGGGGCGGGAGACGGCGTCCCCAGTCTCTCCGAGAAGGATATGCCCAGGATCAATTACAATCTGGCCTGGCATTGGGTTTGCGGTGAAACCGGTGATTCCTGGCTGGCTAATGCCGTCCATGAAACCGAAATCTACGAAAGATGTCGGTAGTGTCGTTGTGACGTCGATATAGATCATAACTCACGTTCATGACCTTCCTCGTTTCCTGGGCGAACATTGCCTTGCAAGGAGTACGTTTCAGTCATCGAAGAGCCGAAGAGATCTTTTATGCTTTGCAAGTCGGTAGTGATAGCGAGGAGGGTATCGGATGCAAGGAGGATTACACCGTGAATAGAATTGCCCACAAATTCTGGCACCCAGTTAGTAGTTCCTGGGTCACCGAGATTCGGTGCATCTGAAAATTGACCACCAGTATATAGCGGGTCGCCCAAGGTATCATTGATTCCCAGAGCGGTGAGCCCAGTGGAAGAAAAGGCTATGTTGACGGCAGTATTAGGCTGAGTTGAAACCGCCAGCAATTGAGTGGTCGTCGTGATCTGAGGAACCAAATTATTGAGGCCAATCTTGAACGCCGTGGCATTGTTGATTTGGAAAAAGGAAAATACTTCTACTTGCTTCTTCATGCCGATACTTCAGGAACAGAGGGTGAAATTCAGATTATCAGATCAAAGCTAGAGTGGTATTGAGCGGCTCACAGAATGTCACCCTGGATGTTGGAGATGTTAAGAGACGCTGCTGCTGCTGCTTGCGACGCCTGAAGTAGAGTGGGTAAATTAGGCTGTGCAGCAGGAGCTGGACACCAAGTGGTCAACAATAAGACGGTCGTTCGAGGAGTTCGAAACATACTGCTCAGGATAGAGGTCGTTCTGCGTGGCTTTAGCTGGGTGCCTGGGGAGGCAGTCACTGGGTGGAAAGCGAGCTCAGCAAAGAGCGACAGAGGAAGAATGGAATTGAGACGCATGTTCAAGAGGGTAATCTATGGGCTCTTCTTGCGGATGCTAAGCTGAGGGGTCAAGACTTAAATCGTGAGCTTTATATCGGACTTGGTTGAAATCCCAGTGCGCGTAGTGGGTATGATAAAACAGGAAAATCCCTGCATGAGTTGCTGAGAAATCCACAAGCGAAACAATGCAGAGACGGGCATTGGAAGGAACTAGATGTTACCGATGCATAGAAATGGCTAGAAGGCATCACAAACGCGATGGGTCCTGGCAATGTTGCCATCTAAGAGGAGATCCTGGACGAGAAGTGCTTCCTGTTCAACACAGCTCTTACATCTAATAATTAATTTCTAAAGTATGACTGAGTAGTTCACATAAATGTGATATGGTAGTTTAACCCTAGAAAACTCTCAATGCGCACCGCTGAAGCTTGAATACGGCTTGCGTAATACAAAAGCACCTTCAAAAAGCGAAGATGCGTACCGGCGAAGTTCCTGTGACAAACCGCTGCTTATTTAAATCAAAGCGCCGGTACCTGCTTGACGTCTAGTTGTACCTTTCCATCTGTAGCCAGAACATGACAGAGAACATTCCCCACCGTGTAGGGCTGCACATATTATATCCAAGAGCGGAAGAGATGGCAAAAATATTAAGGACGGTTCGGGCTAATAAGCGAAAGCCTCTAAGTCATTGTATAACCTTCTGCCGCCGGGCGAAGAGATGGATTCCCGGTTAGATTGCCCACACCACCGGGTGTACCTGCTGTAGCATACCGAAATTTTACATTGTTTTGTTTTGCCACTCAAGTTGGTAATAGGTTTATAATATTAGTGCGCAACCCGGCTGCACAAATAGATTTCAGCTTCAGTGTAGAAGGTGCTCATATTAACTATAGTACCACAAATAGCTAGCTAGAGTGCATCTATAAATATCAAACAAGCTTACATTTCAGCTTCAGTTCAGAAGAGTGCTTGTGACTGGATATTTTTCATACAGGGGAAGAAATATAAATAAATAATTACATAACCCAGTCACATGTAGTTACACTCAGGGGCTAGAGGAAATAACTGGACTGACTTGATATTTCAAGCAATACACTCTGAGGTAAAGACAGGATAAGTGAAATGCTTATGACATAACAACTCTTGACTTGTGAGTATCTCTAGTCAGGACCATAACCAATGTCAGGGTTCAGCTTGGAGTTCAGTTTGGAGTTCATTGTCAGTTTGTTGTTTCCTGTTTATGTCTTGCCATGCTTTTCTGTGCCTTGCATCTGTGGATTACATAATAAGTGCTGGGCTAGGGTATATAAGTTGTGACTGGTGTAACAGTTACCCCTCAGCTTGATCTCTGAGGATTATCACTACACCAGGTGAGCTCTCCATGTACTTATTACTAGTAACCCTTGTATAAACTGAGGATTACTGCTACACCAGGTGGAAAACCCCCTTATCAGCTCATTAATATTGGAGTATCTTGTTGTGACCTTGTCAATAGCATTGCCCTTACAACCAAACAGCTCAACTCTTAAGGTAGAATGTAATTAGTAGAAAAAATCAATAGCCAATCTGACCCTATAGAATCACAAGGAAGTTCAAGTTCCTTCCTTTGTGTAATCAAGTAGGAAAATTAACAGATAACTAAGAATAAATTCACATGTGTTATGTGGATAGATAGAATAGAAGCTGGTGTATGTATTGATTTTTTGAAGAGGTAGTATATCCTACTTTTATACTCTATTTACTTCTATTAGTGGAGAAAGGTTGTAGAAGCTTATAGAAGGTACCTAGCCAATCACTTTTCAGTACCTAACCACGAGTCATTTCCCAGCATAGTCTTACTTGTGCACAGAGCATATACACAGCTTTTATATGTTAAAACTTGTGTGGGTCATTACCTAGTAAGGTTCAGGTCAGACATGACTTGGTTTCAACTTATGTGTTACATGTACTCAGTGTTCTGTCACTGTATTTTGGGAGGTGCTTAAGTTGCTGCAGCTCATAGATCAAATAAGGTTTAGCTTTTAGAGGTAGTGTATGACTTGTGGACTTAATGGGGTATTTTAGTTGATATTAGAACTGATATAAGTACATGAAATTGATTTACTTCAATACTAAATAGGAGAGTATAGAAACAGGGATCATAGACTGAAACATATAGATACATGGATCAAGACTAATTAGCATTAGATATGGAAGTGGAGTAAACTAATAAAAGTGAGATATGATAGGGGGTAATGAGAACTGAAATGAGTACTGAGTACTGAGTACTGAGGCTGGTAACTGAGATAGCCAAAGGACTGAGGTCATCAACCAAAGTATTTAATATACTGAGATCAGTGGTTGAGTTGTCTGAGGAGCCAAGGTAGGTGGCCAAGATTGTAATTTAACATTCTGCTATTTTATATAATTAATATGGTTTATTTATGCTGGTCAAGTCATGCATAGCCTGGTTTAGCCTTGGACTTGTGCATTTGGAAACCAATTCAATCTCAGTGCTGAGATTAATACATAGATGATGCAGAGGTACAGATATAGCAAGAGGACTCTGAAATGGATATGCTACTAATACAATGTCCAGAGGTGTCAGAGGTCTGTATGGAGGTATTAGAGGTGGTGAACATGAAATAATACATCCCCTGACAGTAGTCATAGGATTTAATTGGAAGCATGAGCTGCTGTGATGTACTTGTGTTCAATGGTTGATAGTGAGATTATCTCCTATTATTTCACACTCCAAGAAACTACTCCTCTATGGATGATAAAGGCATGTCCAAATATTGTACATCTATCATCTACCATGCTACTGTCAGTGTCAGTATATTGGGTTGGCTCAGTTTTGATGCATCTATATGACAACCAAAGGTTGATTGTCCCTTTTTAAGTACTGAAAGATTTGCTTAATACCCTCCCAGTGTGTATATTATAATCTAATCAATTACTGGGACAATATCTGTAAGATAAAGGCAATGTCTGGGTATGTTCCAAGTATAATATACATAAGGGATCTGATGGTATCACAAGAAGATACAGTATGTTGTGTATCTGAGTATACTCTGCCATAACTGTGATATTGATTGTAGCTGTTAGGATCTCAATGGCAAGTTCCCTGCTTGCTTAGTCATCCTGATTAAGTAATTTTTTTACCTTATCAAGTAATCCCACTCAGCCTATTTGTTTTACTCAGCCTCAGAGGCTAGACCTTGCTCACATCATTTCTTTCATTCAATTAGCTTCTCTGCTCATGATACTTTTTCTCATTTAATAATTTCCATTGAACCTCACAACAATATATGTAATACATCTTTGCTCAACCTTGTTCTGACTCACCCATGAATCACCTCACCTTTGTTCTAATTCCCATTCTGGGAATACCTTTGTTCTTTTGATCTGAAATCACTTTGATCATTTGAAATACTAATCTAGTATATAATGTGTATGTAAATTAGTAGCTCAATAGTCAGAAAATTGACTAAGATCTCTCCTGAGCCTCCATCAAACTGTAAGGGCAACCCCTGTTACACTTACAGAATGTCATGCAGTGCTAGCAAGGGGGAAATCCTAAGAGGAAAACCTAGGATCCCCTGCATGAGCTGTCTGACCTATATACCCATTGTCTGTGTTCTACTTCCTCAACATATCTTACCCCTCTCTTGGGCCCAAAGGTATGGACACCCATTCTATAGATACTCAATGTCCCTGGAGCCTATTTCTGGTGACCTGAGCCAAGATTCAGGCACTCAGCCCTGAGGACATTGGCCCAAACTGAAACTGAGGTATCTTCCTTCAGCCTAAGTGAGCTTGGCCTTGGGTTGAGCTGATCTCTTCTCAGCCTCCCTTGATCCTCAGCACCCCACCTTAAGTCTTAGCTTCTGGCTTGAGAATTTTGTGGGTAAGTGCTGAGCTGTTTGGTGGGCCCAAAGGTTTCAAAGGCTTGGGAGCCTCAGGCTGCAGATGATAGCTTAGCCAAACAGGCCATAGCTGACTGATTCATTCATGTACAGAAGGTGCATGAGGTGCTCAAGCAGGTTACAATGACTAAGTCACAACTGCTGAGGTGAACTGAGAACATGGAGGCAGGGTCTAGTAAGGGGGCTAGAATAGCTGTGGTACCAAGAGTGCCCCAACAGGTGAGTGATGAATTTTTTTGTGTCTTTGTTTTATTTTATTTCTTGGCTGATTTTTTGATTTAGCAGAAAAAGCAGCCAATTAGAGAGCCAGGTAGGCTCAGGAAAGATCTCACTGAGGATGGTGGGTTCAAAATACTGGAGAGCAGGGCCAGAGAGGTACAAGATGGCATACTGAACCTTTGATGCACCTGTCTTGAAAGTGGATGAGTAGTCTCAGAAGTTCAGCATACATTGAAGGAAGAGTGTATGGAGCTTAGCTTAGTCCATGCCATTATAAACCTTGGGTTCACAGATTTTGGCTCAAGAGCCTGAGTCTGCAGCAGGTGATTGGGTGAGACATTTGAAAACCTTTTTGATGAGCTTGTCTGAGTCAATATTCATATTGACACTATGAGCATCTTGTAAGGTGTTATTGCCATCATCATCTGGGTCATCATCAGGAGGACCATTATCAGGAGGCCCATCAGGTGGAGGAGTCCTGCCCCCTTGGTCTCTGCCATGGCTGAGGTCTTTGGTCTCAACAGTGTTGGGGGAGCAAACTTCCTTGGGTTGTTCAGAAAGTCATTGTAAATCTGATATTGCTTGTAGATTAGATGGGATCAAAGGCATCATAACTTATCTAATGGCATGAGTACTGGAACATGTGGTCATGATAGACATGTTAATATGAGATCAGGAGTGTACGTCAGAAAATACTGTTAAGAACAGGCTGAGCTGAGTTCTTGTATAAGTTCACATGAGGTTGTGACTTCAAGTGAGGTTTAAAATAAGGCTTGGCTTCAGCTTATGTGCTGTGCTATCCAGATCCTGTAAGATCCCTAATTTCTAAGGGTGAGGTCTGACAGAATACTCAGGGTAATCTTAGTCAATTTTCTGACCACAGAACTACTAACTTACATACATGTTATATACTAGATTAGTATTTCAAATAGTCAGAACAATTTCAAATCAAAAGAACAAGGGGATTTCCAGAATGGGAATTAAAACAAAGGCAAGGTGAAACATGGATGAGTAAGAATAAGGTTTGGGTGAGGTGTGTTACAAAGATTGTTATATGAAGCAATGGAAAATACTAGAATAGGAAAGTGTACCATGTGCAAAGAAACTAACTGAATAAATGAAGTGAGGTCTAGACTCTGGGCTGAGTAAACAAAGGGCTGAGTGGAATTACTTGAACAGGTGAAGGGATTACTTAATCATGATGACTAAGCAAGTGGGAATCTTGTGAGGTGAGATCCTAACACTAGAGGATGTTAGACAGATCAAGAGACCCCCTTGAACTTCCAGCTCCACCCAAACCTATTTTCTTCCTTCCCTGGCAGAAGAAGCCTCTCACTTGTTAACCCTATGAAGCTGGAGATGAAATATTCCTTGGCCAAGATTCAATTCCCTGCACATTTGAGGGATTTACTGGGAGGAGGTCTCACAATACCATAGGGGAGCACATGTGAGAGGCATCATTCACAACCTACAGCAATATCTACAGCAATCTCCACCTGAGTTGTGAATTTGCCCTCCCACTGTACCCTGGAGTGGAACTCAAGCAGAGCCTAACCTTCACCCATCCCTCATTCTGGAGTGGATTGACAAGATATGTTAGTGGGTGCTTCCACTAACAACCTTAACAAAAC
Organism: Gomphus bonarii; assembly: GCA_003316585.1. Classification (NCBI taxonomy): domain Eukaryota; kingdom Fungi; phylum Basidiomycota; class Agaricomycetes; order Gomphales; family Gomphaceae; genus Gomphus; species Gomphus bonarii. The sequence goes on along the minus strand of QFEC01020841.1, from coordinate 3,567 downwards.
TCCACATCAAGATGCCATGCATTGAGAGAGGGGGTGATATTAGAGTTCAGCTTGGAGTTCATTTGTTCAGTTTGTTGTTTCCTGTTTATGTTCCCATATCTTGCATCTTCCAATTATGTAAAAGGTGCCAGAGTGAGGTATAGGGTTGTGACTGGTGTGATGGTTACCCCTCAGCTTGATCTCTGAGGATTACTGCTACACCAGGTGGGCTTTCTATATATTGATTGCTAGTACCCTTGTATAAACTGAGGATTACAGCTACACCAGGTGGAATACCCCTTATCAGCTCATAACAATTGGAGTATCTTGTTGTTGTGACCTTGTCAATAGCATCGCCCTCACACTTCATGATCTCTGAGATATGATGATCCAATGCCTACACTTATATTAACCAGTGTACAGGCCACATTTATGAGAAGCCTTATATTGTATGTATATGGAAGTTCAGGAAGGGTATGCAGTGAGGCAGTTCCTGTGATAGGCATATCACATGATGGAGCATGTGAAAAATATTTGCAATTGTTGAATGACCCAGAAATATGTTTAGGTTTCACTCAGCTAAAACCCTTATCTATATGATGGAAAACCTCAATAGGTAAGTTGGTGAGTCAGCAGACCTACCATGGGAAAGGTGAATAGAGAATATTAGTCACTTAATAATTATTGGCAACTAATTCTGTCTATTAGAATCATGCCATGCTGGTTTGTGTAACAATAACAGTTCCTGAGCCTCATTAATCTCTTGTGACTTTTTCTGTTCATTTTTGCCTTTCTGTGGATTTAGACACAAAGATTCAGTACAGGCAAGATCTGATTGCTTGAAAGTTCACAAGACTCCAGAGGTACTCAGAAGTATAAAGCTAATGTATAAAAGAACACTCCTTTTGTGTTTAACAATCATTGAAGAATATCAGGATACATTCAATAAAAAGACACTAGTATAGTTGTAAATATTGAGTAAACCTCTTATAGCCCAGTCCCTAGTTGTGCTATGTTATGCTACTGATGCATAGGCATGAGATCAACTATGATAATAGGACATGATGAATATTGAAAGCACACTTTGGAGGTAGTGTCCCATATACAGACTGAGTCAGCCCACCAGCCAGATACAATGTATGTGCCATCAGATGAGAACACAACAGATAGCACTGACCCTGAATATTCCTCCAGTGTATTCTCTATCACTCTGCTAGTTATATTCCATATCCTAACCGAGTGGTTGCATAACCCAGTCATGAGACATGATCCATTATCCAAAAAGGCTTGGGAGTGCATCCATACTGAATGGCCCATTAGTATATGCTCTACTTTCCCTTGAGATGTTGTGAGGGTAATGCTATTGACAAGGTCACAACAACAAGATACTCCAATATTTAATGAGCTGATAAGGGGGTTTTCCACCTGGTGTAGCAGTAATCCTCAGTTTATACAAGAGTTACTAGTAGTAAATACAGAGAGCCCACCTGATGTAGTGGTAATCCTCAGAGATCAAGCTGAGGGGTAACTGTTACACCAGTCACACTTATATACCCTAGCCCAGCACCTATTATGTAATCCACAGATGCAAGGTTTGGAAAGGCATGGAAAGATATAAACAGGAAACAACAAACTGACAATGAACTCCAAACTGAACCCTGACAGATGTATTCCATATCCAGACAGAGCTATCTTTACAGCTGGATTGTTAGGATCTTGCCTTGTGAGATCCCCGTTCACTTAGTCAATCATGATTAAGTGTTCTTTTTCTTAATTTGGAAACCCCACTCAGTCTCTATTGATTTCTCATCCTAGTTCTAGACCTTGCCCCAATTCATTTGCTTCACAATTCCACTCATGATACATTTTCCTACTCAAGTAATTTCTGTTGCCTCGCACCACAATCTTTGTAACAACTTTGCCCAAACCTTATTCTTACTCATCCATGTTTCACCTCACCTTTGTTTTAATTCCCGTTCTGGAAACCCCCTTGTTCTTTTGATTAGAAATCTTCTGACTAATTGAAACACTAACCTCATATATAATGCATATGTAAATTAGTAGTTCTGTAGTCAGAAAATTGACTAAGATTACCCCAAGCTCTTCAGTTAGACCTCACCCTTGGAAATTAGGGAATCTATGAGATCTGGATGGTGCAGCACATAAGCTGAAGCCAAGCCCTACCCCAAACCTCACTCGAAGTTACAACCTTGCTCAAGTAATAAGCAAGAACCTCACTAGGTCATGAAATCCCTAATCCTGGCATTATTTCTGACACTCTCCAATACTATTGCTTATACTGGGTCTCTCATCTTGTAGAGATTCTTGCATTCCCACCTGCAGATACTGTACCCATGCTCAGTAAGCTTGGCAGATTTGCTAACACATACTGAATGCACTGGTTTGAGTGCCTCAGTGCATTTGGGGAACTTGAATCTGGGCTGAAGTCTCTTAGCACAGCAAAAGAAGCCAGCTTGGTTAGTAATCAACAATGGTTAAGGAGTTTAGCTCACCATTTC
>QFEC01020777.1:0-21824 GCA_003316585.1 Gomphus bonarii | reverse complement strand
TTTCTGAACTTTACTTCACCAGTGTGGCCCATAGAACCCCAGTCTGGAATAAGGGAAATGCTCTCCCCTGATTTGACAAATTTATATATGACTTCCTGTGTAGCAGGAGCAGAGCCAAGATCAGTGATGTGGCTGGATGATCATTTAGGGCTTGTGGAGCATGGGTTGCAACTACAACAGTCATCCACAGGTGATCTTTTGGAAGAGATAGACATCTGTCACCATCCTTGATGTGGACCAGTAAGGACAAGGCAGGAAGAAGATGTGCAATTGGTTCATACATGTCTTTCTCAGACCTAGCATGACATATCTCAGACACAAGCTTATCAAAAGTAAACCCAAGGGAATTTTCCAACTCCTTTATCTGGTTGCTTTGAAGAGCAGGCGTCTTTTTCACAAAAATGTTAAAGAAGTCGGGTTCCTGGAAGATTTGTCTGATCTCAAAGATGTTTTGTTGAATGTGAAACAACATTCAACAAAACATCTTTGAGTCAGGAGAGTAATGGGCACTTTGTGCTTGTTGAATGGGAGTGTTATTTAAAACAGCAGCACTGCTCTCAGAGGATGCATCTGGGGTGGCCATATGCTGTTCAGTTGATTTTGGCAGCATTGCTTTGTTGGTTTTTCTCATAGTTGCTTGTGATGTAGGTGTCACGTGACCAGGCCATCAGGAAATCTCCTTAAATTGCCTTAAAAGGACTTTAAACTTTATAAGGCATTTTAAGGCATTTTAAGGAGCCAACCTTCTTTAATCAGCCTTAAAATTGCCTTATATCAGCTTGGTTAGTGAAATATAGTGCCCAAAAAAGTCCACAAGCTGGAGTAGATGTTTTTAGTTAACCAGAGCTCCACTCTATGGCCAGGAAGCAGTACAGTATGTAGTTCAGTTATATACAGCCACTTTGAAAACTCCAGAGCTGATATAAGCAAGGTTAGTGCCAAACTTTGATTACATAACCCAACATTCTCCATATGGTCCAGAGCAGCTCCATAACCCCTTTGCTTTCAAAGCAGCCATATATTGAATTACATCCCTATATTTCTTCCAAATAACTATATGGGACCAGATCATCTGATGCTGCTGGAGTTGGAGGATAGGAGGCATGTCTGGATGCTGTTGCAGGCAAAGTTTATGGCCAAAGGTATTCTGGCTGACAAGGTGAAAAACGCCATTGGAAAAGTAATGCCTCCTTATTTTACATCCCTCACTGATATAAAGGTGTGTGCATGCACTCTGGTATCTAATCATGCACTGATGTTGTTTATAGTATGACAACATGAAGGAGGATGTGATAAAAGCTATGAATAGTGTCCCAAGCACAGTGCCAGGGAACCCTCCCATCCTTCAGGTTATTGCAAGTTACCCACACCAAGTTCTCATTACAGGTAATCATCTGGGTCATCCACTAGCTGTTCTAAAGGTGGAGCCTCTGACAAATGCAGCAACATCCCAGATTACTTGGATATTTGGTGATTGCCTTCATACTACAATATCCAGTGACTAGTGATGTACTATTGTTTGAGCCATGTACTTTGTTTACCATAAGTTTTCTTCTCCAATTGTATTGATAAATTGATCTAAGCAAGATTAGTGCCATCCTTTGATTACACAACCCAATATTCTCCAAATGGACTAGAGTTATCTCATAACCCCCTGGTGAATTTTGGTAACTCGGTTTCTGTTTGAAAACTTCAGAAGTGGTTTCTTCATAAAAAATTCTCTGTGATTCTGATTCAAGTACTTGAATTTCTTTAGGCAGAGGTGAATTGGCACACATCATAAGCTCTTCCAAACCTATCAGCAAAATCGTTAATTTATGTGTCAGGTTCACGAATGGATGGATTAGTAAGTGATTTGGTTTGTCAGTCAGGGACATCAGAAATATCACAGAACACTATAATATGTTATCTATATCTGGGTCAGACATGGTATAAGAGCTGAGAAGATGCAGAAAATGACTTTGCCCAATGGTCAATTACAGGTCCTGTATGGGCTCCACTGCATTGTCACCAGTTGGGGCTTCAGAGTGAGGGCTATCAGTTCATTGTTTGCACAGACCATTGGAATAGATCCATCCCACAGATAATTGCATTATTACAGGTTAGGGTATGTGCTGAGAGGCAGGAGGAAGCCTATAAAGGCAGCACACCATAATGCCCACATGGGCACTGGGGATACAATGCTGGGATGCCCATATGGGGCTGGTATCTGTATCAATTCTCTGCCCATCCCTATCTCTGCTGGAGCATCAGCAATGTTCAAGAGCAATGTAATATGTTGTGCCTATCTGGTTTAGACATGTTATAAGAGCTGAGAAGGTGCAGAAAATGACTTTGTTCAATGGGTGGTTTGAGATCCCATATGGGTTCCACCAATTCCCAGTTGGGGCTTCAAAGTGAGGGCTATCACTTGATTGATTGCACAGAATCTTGGAATAGATCCATTCCACCAGATAATTGCTATGTATATTAGAGGTCAGGGTAAGTGCTTTGCACAGAATCTTTGAATAGATCCATGCCACTGGTGGATAGTTGCAATATTAGAGGTCAGGGTATGTGCTGAGAGGCAGGAGGAAGCCCACACAAGCAGCACAACATGATGCTCACATGGGTGCTGGAATACCTTCCTGGGACACCCATATGGGGCTGGTATCTGTATCAATTCTCTGGCCATCCCTATCTCTGCTGGAACATCAGAAATGTTTCAGAGCACAGAAATATGTTGTGCCTATCTGATTTAGACATGTTATAAGACCTGAGAAGTTGCAGAAAATGACTTTGTCCAACAGACAGTTACCAGACCCCATATAGGGTCCATCGTATTATTTCCAGTTGGGGTTTCAGATTGAGGGCTATCACTTGATTGATTGCACAGAATCTTGGAATAGATCCATTCCACCAGGTAATTGCCATATTACAGGTCTGGGTATGTGCTGAGAGGTAGGAGGAAGCCCATACAAGTAGCATACCATGATGCCCACATGGGTATTGCAAATACAATGCTGGGATGCCCATATGGGGCTGGTATCTGTATCCCTTGTCTGCCCATCCCTTTCTCTGCTGGAGCATCAGCAATGTCCCAGAGCACTGTGATATGTTGTGTCTATCTGGTTTAGACATGTTATAAGAGCTGAGAAGGTGCAGAAAATGACTTTGTGAGGTGTGTCCCCATGCAGTAGCCACAGTGTGCCTCCCCTGAACACCCTATCACCCGGTGTCCCCAGTCTTGACACTGGAAGCATTGGGGGGGGGGGCTGGGGATAAAGATACTAACATTTCAAATTGAGTGTAAAGGTGATCTTTGGAGCATATAGGGTGTCTTTCAGTATAAGATTGACAACCTTCCCTTTAACTCTCATATTTATCTTGAGTTACCTGCTACCATAGGCTTCAAAGCTGCCTTTGTCAGCCACTCCAATAGTGCATGGTGTAGGGAAGTTTTGATAGTTCTTCAGCATCACCTTATGAGGTGTCATATGTGAACTAGCACCCATATCTAATATACTTGCTCTCTTTTGAAATCCATAACCTGTCAGGGTTCAGCTTGGAGTTCATTTGTTCAGTTTGTTGTCTCCTGTTTATGTTCCCATTCCTTGCATCTTCCAATTACATAATAAGCACCAGAGTAGGGTGCATTTTCCATGACAAACAAGTCACAAGGACAATCTCTGGGAACAGTAAGAATAGATTTATGATATCCAGTGTTTTCACATGGACAATTTTATGTGGGTATGCCAAGGGGTACAAATTAGAGGAGGGTACATTTTTTGTTACAAGAGGGAAGGAAGATGAGCAATATTGTATATAAAGAAGTGCTACTTAAGGACAACTCATAGATAGTACAGATAGTGACATGTTGAACATAGGATTGGAAATTTGAATTATATTACTCATATCTTACAGCAAATGTGATTAAGCATTTATATTATAGTAATGATGGCTGCAAGAGACCTACAAGACTACCCTTAGATAGATGACTACAGGGCCACACCTCTTGCATAGGTGGCTGCAGGGCTGCCCCTCTCACAAAGTGCTAGGCTAACTTTAATTGAATACCTGAGACTTTAAGTAACTGCAAGGGCAGTAGTAACCTACAGCACCGATATCTTGTCTGATAAGTAGAAAAAAGTCTTAAGATGATGGACAAAGAGTTGAGCTCCTGTATTGTGAAAGCTCCATAGTTGTCACAGGGTGGTGAAGGCAATGGGTGAAATTGATATCATCTGCAAGGTATTTACATTGTAACCAGAGATGGACTGCTTTATTACAACAAAAAATAACGCTAGGAATTGTTATGCTGCATCTGCTTGTTTATCCAAAGAATCCGGAACATGCGAGTATAGCTCAATGCCTGCATACACTACCTTGCTAGAGTAGAGCCATGCCTTTCCATCCACATGTGAAGTTTTAACATCTAATAGGAAATCCTGGATACTGGTTGGCAACTCCTGTCCGTTTGGAGGGCTCTCGACTGGCTGGTGGGGGTCAAGCCGCCGTCTTTTGACCTTCCTGTCGCTCACAGTTTCGGATGCCATCCTTGTTTGTTTGCTGGCTGTTCCTGTGAGTGGATTCATCGTAAAGTGACCTCTATTTCCCTCCAAAACGACTTCAAGGGGTTCTCTGTTGATCGGAATGTCTTCATCCATATCATGGATGGATTTCCAGAGAATTCTTCGCAGTGCCTCATGCCCATGAACGTTCATTTTGCCTGCTGCTGTTGGGACAAAGTGCCAGGTATTCCGAAAATATGAGGCCATAGCAAGTAGCATTTTTATAAAGCCATGAAGTTTTGGATGAAGAACACTTCTCCAATCCTCTGCAGAATAACTTAATAGCGACTGTCTCCCATCGAAACGCGCTGAGTTGGTAGACAGGGCATCAAATGCTAAAGAACGGTCCATGTTTCCAGGATATGATGCCTCTTTCTCGGCGTCAGAGGGAGCTGCTCGGATAAAAAAGAGCACAATGACCCAGAAGATTGACTCGACGTCATGCGATGGCGATTCCTGAGGAGAGGGAAGGACGTCTGGTCGCCTGGTTTTGACAGCTTCCTCCCAGAATATAAGCCAGGAATCAGGTGTGCTGCTCTGAGGTGGGGTTTCAAAAAACTCCCTATGTTCATCCAAAAAATCACTGAAAGGTTGTCGACCTAGGCGAAAGTTTAACCGATCTATAGCCATAAACATTGGGGTACCCTATAGATGGCTCAAAGTCAGTAAACATAATCCCAGTCAACGCTGAACAACTCACTGTTGCACTAACACCATCTCTTGCCCCCTCTTTTGGATGGATTTCAGCAGCTAGCTCAAGATCCAGCAATGCAACGGTTCCAAGGTGTTGGATTGTAACACCATTAACATTCTGGGTCTGAATTGTGTTTTTCAAGGGATCCACAAAATTAGCAAAGGATGCTAGCTGCTCCTTTGCAAGTGCTTTAGGAAAGCCACCAATCCGGCATGGTTTAAGAATGATGTTGGACCAGGACACATCCCTGTGTAGGAGAAGTTTCTTAGTGTTCAAGAATCTTAGTACTGTTCAAAAGGCCTGTAATTAGCTGTCATTATGACTATAAATGCATAGATGTACATACTTTCAACAGCATCAAACATAGCTATGAGGAAGGTCTTGACACTGCCACATGAGCCCAGAGACTTGCCAATCACATCGTAAACCAGCATTTGTCGAACGTAAGTTGAATGGGACTCGTGTTCGCCAGGAAGAAGCTCGCAGATACGCACAGAGTCTTCATGATCGCCATGATCGCCATGATCGCCGCACAAGGATGTGAAGCCAGCTACCAAACCATCTTCATGAACGCTCTTGCATGTTTGTGCCTCTTGCAATCTATGACCGGGATGCTTCCAGACTAGTTTGACAACAATTACTCCACCATCTGGACTGTGTCCCCCAGCTATAAATCTTTTCCTTCTCCAACCATCGCCGAGGGAGAATGTCACTAGGTTGTAATCTGTGCCTTGCCAAACCAATGTGCCAGGAACTAATTGACCACTTGGGTGGTAGACTGCACCCAACCATGGGTCTTCAAGCATGTTCCCCCTTCAATGAAGGGCATAGACAAATGAAGACAACTTTTGTGTGTCCTCCCATTGACAGGGATTGGAGATTATGACCTTTGAAACGCCATACCAGATGAACTGGAGCCCGTCGAGGCAAGCATACATTCCAAAGAACCCACTGCGATTGACTTGATGTCTTGAGCATGCCCACGCATAAGAAAATGCTTGTGCTTTCTCCTGTAAGGTGGTCTCAGAGTCCTTTGTAGGCAAATTTCTGAACTTTACTTCACCAGTGTGGCCCATAGAACCCCAGTCTGGAATAAGGGAACTCTTCCCTGATTTGACAAATTCACATGTCTTCCTGTGTAGCAGGAGCAGAGCCAAGATCAGTGATGTGACCTGGATGATCTTTTAGGGCTTGTGGAGCACGGGTTACAACTACAACAGTCGCTCACAGGTGATCTTTTGGAAGAGATAGACATCTGTCACTGTCCTTGATGTGGACCAGCAAGGACAAGGCAGAAAGAAGACGTGCAATTGGTTCATACATGTCTTTCTCAGACTGAGCATTATGTATCTTAGACACAAACCCATCGAAAGTAAACCCAAGGGATTCTTCCAACTCCTTTATCTGGTTGCTTTGAAGAGCAGGCGCCTTATTCAGAAAAATGTTACCGAAGTTGGGTTCCTGGAAGATTCGTCCAGTCCCAAAGATGTTTTTTCGAATGTGTGATATAATTGCTTCAGGAGTGTAATGGGTACTTCGTGCTGATTGAATGGGGGTGTTATTTAAAACAGGGGCACTGATCTGAGAGGATGGCTCTGGGCTAGTTTTCGGTGGCATTGCTTCAGCTTGTGGTAGACGCAAATGTCACGTGACCAGGCTACCCTAAATCTCCTTAAATTGCCTTTACAAGGACTTAAAACATAATAAGCCATTTGAAAGCATTTTTTTAAGGAGATTTAGGTTTTCCTGATGAGATAGCGGTCATTTTGGCAACTATAGTTAATTATGTTCACTTGCACCCTGCACGACAGCCTTGCGGTGTTCTCGTAAATTTCAATATTGGGGCGGTCTCTTATCACATCGTAGTGGACCCTACTTTGTGAACGTAAATCTGAACTACGTACGTCTTATCATGTCTTAGTGGAGCCTTAGTGGGCTTGTTGTTTGGCTGTCTGGCAATTGCATCTAGGCAAACTTAAACTATATCAATATGCAGTCACCTCAATAAACCTCAGACCATTAAGCACCGACTCAGAGCCACCTAAGTCGTGAAAGTTTAAAAGGTCATTAAGCACTAAATTAAGGAAGAGACCTTCCTTAAACGGTCTGAGGAGGAAACGGTCTTAAAATACTCTTAGAGCACGTTTTAAGACTGATTAAGACCGTCAAGTTGCCTAGGTTTTCCTGATGGCCAGGTGCAAATGGATCGGCTTGATTACATAACGAAACGTGGAGCCCAAGAAAGTCTACAGATGTTTTTAGTTACTCTATGGCTGAAAAGAAGAGCAGTGTGCCTATAATTCGATTAGCCACATTAAAGGCAAAGGGGCTACTCTTGACCGTTTGGGTTATGTGATCGAAGGTTGGCGCTAACCTCGTTTATATCAGCTTAATCAAGAAATCACGGTCGAGGAGGTTTACGGCGTTTTTTGAAGACTTAAGCGCGATGGAGTTTGAAATATTTTTGGGCCTGAAGTTCGCCGCTTTGCATCAATGCTGTGGGTTTACCAATGGTTTCAAAACACCAGGACGGGTAGGAAGCAAGACCCTCGAGCATCCGAAAGTGTGTGCCTTCATTGATTGCGACCCGCGCGCCGGGAACATGTTCCATGATAATGTCCTCTCTAAGTTTCCGAAGAGCGGCGGAGCGAGCGAGAGCAGCAGGCTCATCGTCCTAGTAATCCCTTATAAAGTCCCATTTGCGGAAGCAAGCCCATAATGGCACAACCTTTGCAAAATCTCAGTCGACTATGGCGAAGACATGGCGAACATCTTTCAGGTCGACCAATACATTGTCAATGCTCAGGTCAACATAGCAGACACCAGAGCGAGATGCGGATGGTTCGAAGCAAGGAAGTCTGGCAGAAAGCTTCTGAACAAGATGATAGAGAGCTTTGAGCTGATCGATATCGATGTTGCGGTCATGTCCCCCTTGAGCCTGGTGTTTGTCGTGGAACTCGTAGGACTTCTCTTCCAACCACCGCAATTCACGTTCGGCGAGCGCGGAAATGTATGATTGGCAAGATGTCCAGGGGCCTCTTTCAGGATCATCGGTATTCCAATCAGCACTGAAGGGGACCAAGGGGCCCACTTTAAAAGCTCCAGAGGAATCGCGTGCCAGTGATCCGACACCTTCAAACTGTGCTGACAAAAACTTGGCTTCGAGAGAGGCAAGATTCGTTAGAAGAGTTTCTTGTTGCTCATTGCTCATGGTCTGCCAGACGGATCTATAGAGCCGATGTGAGGTGGGATACAATCATGCAAAAACCTACTCTTTCTTGTATTGTAAAAGGGGCTCAAATGCTGTTGTGCGGATCCGCACATGAGAAGAGCACGTTCGGAGTTGGATAAGACGTATGCTCTTGAAGGTATTGAAGTGTGGCTACCTTTGAAACCATGAATAGAATTGAGATGTGATGGGGGATGGCCTCCACTCCACTTACTTCTGAAGCAACACGATCAAAGGGAAATTTTCCAGGCAGAGAAACGCGTGCAATGGCCTCAGCATCATTCTCGAAAGTTAGGAGGTAGAGCTGGGCCACTGAAGATGAGATGTGTTGAGATCTTCAACTTGACTCATGACGAACTTGGTTCATGACCTGTAAGTTTGGGATTACAGTTGCTGATAAGTTGAATGGAAGGTCATATGAGGGTTTCTGACTTTTTCCAGAGATACATTTAATACCCCCCAATGACCTTTCCTGCCAAATCTCGCAATTCATTGAAGTCCAAAGTCAGCGCAAATGCTTCACTCCTTTCCAACCGATCCTTGGGCCAGTTGACGACTTGCTGTGTGTGCAAGAGCCTGATGTTTGGAATATATCGTGTCACGTGACACGCGATGAAAACTCAACATATCAAAGTCCGCCCAAAGTCTGTCCACACGGATTTATCCTATCAATCTGGGAGGCTTGAAATGTTGGAACTGAGGTGTGTAAGCATTGAACGCATGCAGTAAGGAATGGAGGTACCGGCCATGTTTGACCGGGACCGTATATATAGTGAATAACTAGAAAGCAGCCCCTCAGTGAACCGCCCGTTCACTGAGGTGCGTACTCCCTTTTGTACGCCTAGATACAAAGAGACTGATTAGATTATAGTCCTTCTGTATTTAGGTATAGTAATGATACATATCAGTGAACCGCCCGTTCACTGAGTCCTTCTGTATTTAGCTACTGCGCATAACCGCTACATGAAAATGTCAGACTCACAGTGATTGAAGACCTTGACTTCTCCGTACCTCAGATTACCGTCGAGGAATTCTTGAAATTCTTAGCGCCTCCTCAACCCACGTTCAACCTTGATTTGGTAATGAAATCGCTGAATGAAAACCCCAATTGCATGCTTCCCTCAGGCAGGTGGAAATCATTTGAAAAAGACCCTAAATATCAACAGAACACGGAGGACATAGTTTTCTCACCACTCACCAACATTTTCAACAGAGTAGTAGGAGCAATCATCGCAAATTCAGAGCTGACAACCGCCTCAGTGTTGGTTAAATTCTTGCAACAACCGACCGTGACACCGACGTCGGATGCCAGCCAGAACGCAACTCGACCTGATGGTTACTCGGTGCTAAAGGACAAGCGGGAGAAGGAATCACGGGCCGATATCGTGCTTTCATGTGAATACAAGCAGAACCGCTCTTTCGTCAACGTTGCAGTGGTGGCCCTTGCCATCATTAATGTGTGGGTCTAACTCATGCAATTGAAGAGCATCTGGGCTCACGTGGATGACACTTATCGCTGGCATCATGACTCGGAGGAGGTATAGGTTGACCCTTATAATCTTTTTTTTTCCCGGGCAGAGGAAATTGTTATGTCAAAGAATTCGACGAAATGCGCAGTCTCTTGAAACTCACTGTTGGCAGCGGTCAAGTCTTGCGGACTTTGTGGTGAAACGAACAAATGCTATTATATAGAGGCATAAATACCAAGTCACTTGGCGACGAAAGAGGCCGTTGGTTAATTGCCAATCTCCGATTGCCAAATATGTGCTTTCTCAAACCCATTACGACCCATTTGATCTGAGTTGATGTTAGCGACAGGAAAAAAATATTAATCATGGTTTGGCTTACAGTCCACTAAAGTCTGCTGAATTTCTTCCTTTGTTGTCATTACTAATTTGTGGTTTTGTTCAATGTCGGAGGAAGTGAGTTCACAAAAATCATAACGCCTACCAAAAGGACCGTACTGGACAACACCCTGATCAAGCGGCTCTCCCGCAATCTGCGAAGCAGTATGCATTAGTTAGGTTGCCCAGTATGTAGAAATTACATATGCCTCACTAATACAAACTCAGTTTCGTCTTGGGTAGCCTGGATAGCCACCCCTGATTGATTTGGATCCCCCGAGAGTACCAGAGTATGGTGTGGCTCTTCCTCCAAGGAATCAGGTCCCGGGTTCACCTTGACCTTTCCTTGGAGGACTATGGTGATAATTCACCCTTCTCTAACTCTACTTATTGAAAACGGAAACTTACTGTACAAAAAGGAAGTCCATCCGGCAGCTGTTCATCAAGAATTCGATTGCGTCATAGGTCTTTAAACTGGAATGATGGTAACACTCACGTATGTACTGAAAAATGGATGATTTCCTTTTGAAGATGACGTGGAAGTACCAACATCCTCCCTGTGGGCGCACGGGAGAATCGACACCGTGACTTTTTCCACTAATAACCTTTATTTCCACTGGCCCATCTGGTCCCTCAGGATACGCACTCGGAATGCTAGAACACGTGAGGTCAACCGCTCCCAGAGCACAGATAAAACATACCCCGAAGGTCCTAATTCTTGATAAGAAGGTTCCTATCACATGATGCGTTGGAATTGCGTGGGCTAACGAGGTATGGACATTTACCATCATTTTGTACTAATCATAAAGGGTATCAGAAACGGCAAATGCCTAATTTTGTTTTCTAGGAACATACTTCTTTGGGAAGATCCACCTAGAGATTATAGCATGACCAGGTGAAAACTGTGGTGCAGAAAACCAGACACACCCATAACTGAAGACCACGAGGTTCAGGTAAGCCAGGCCCGTGTACCGGCATTTCAGCATGTATGACTGGATGACAGAATAATCGACACGAGCCGGACGCATGATCCGTGAAATGACCCACTTCCTTTACCCTTCACGGGAAAGTAGGCGAATATTCAGTTTAACATGAACAAGGACTTCAATGCGACATAGCTCACAGCACACATCCATTGAACGCCTCCAGCAACGATTTCGCCTCGATGCCCTGCCGAATCCTCATGGCGAGAGGATCCATGCGTCATGTATGTGACTGTGGCCTAGTAAAGGACGAAGCGCATGAGTCCACAGGGTGCTGAAACTACTATGACACGGACTTGACCACGATGCGGATGATCAGGGAATCCGGCACCATTAGAGACGGTGAAGTGGTCAAGCCTGAAGAAATATGAGCACCACACCAGTCTGTCCAGAAGGTATCGAGGCTCGCATGAGAAAAGGGGACAAGCTCCTCAAAGCCATTGAGCCAATTGATCGTCGAACTCGAGCCCCTACGCCCTAGTGGATTTCAGTCTGCCTAATACCAGTTCGTCAATAGCACACAGACCTCTGATTGTTCCACCGCAAGGACACGTTTGATGACATTTCGAGATATTGACATAATGAGATTGAGCTCTGTCAAGTACAGATCACGTGATCACGATTGGATGACAAATGGAACTCAGAGAGTGAAAGAAATAGGCAAGCCCGGTGATGTACGTCCGTAGCGATATCTCATTATCTTTCACGCTCTCTCGAGTGGCTTTGGGTTGTTCATAATCTTGTCCTTTAGCATCTCATTTTCTCGTGTAAAAATACGCATCGTGAGACACGGAGTCAGGCGCCAATTTCGGTGTGCTGTAAGAATCCTACGTCTCCGCCAAGCTCGCTAAATCTCTTTCCCGCAACTAAATTATGTATTCGCATGCTCTGCTACTAAGACTTTTCCTTAGTAATTCGTTCTTCAGCGTCCATGTTGCGCTGCAATACCTTCGACTCTATGCTGACAACATTGGTGAGTTAAGCGTGCCTCGGATGTTGGAAAATCTAGTTCTAAAGGTCATATGCACCAGGCATAACACACTATCTGACCCGTCGTTTAAGAGAGCTCCCAACATCCGAACTTTGGGATGTCTGGGGCTTTATCTGGTACCAACTCCTTCTAACAGTACAAGTCGAGAATTTATATATATTATTTACAGCCATTTACTTGTTACAAGACCCTCGAAATCAGTTGCCCTCGAGTGCTTTGTCGTTGAACGTGCCGAGCAATCAACACATATTGCTATGCTCGTACGTTACGCTAGTTACTTGATTCTCGACGTACTTCTTATGGACCAGCCTCTTTTAGACTTTTTGGTTCATGCAGGCTTCGCTGAATGACCTCGCCCTCACCCGACGGGACACGCCGTCATTCACGGTGTGCCAGCGTGTGTTGCACAAATGTCACCAGATAATCTTTGGCGATATTCCTCCGCCTGTCCCGGCGCCATATTCGTCGCTGGCAATGCCTTCATCCTCTCGTTTTTTAAAGAAGAAACTCAAGCCATGTTTTGAACCAGCAATTGTAGGTATAGGTTGTGTACTCGCTGGTGTTCCAGGTATGCCTCAGGTGACAGAGATGATTGGCAAGGTTGCGGTAGCGCAAGGTCGCCGGGAGGATCTTGCTGCGCGACGATTACCAGGGAATATAGAGACAGAGGAAGATGCCGCTCCAGGGGCTCAGAGTTCGAAGGAGACAAGTGTTATCGATGAAGAAAGTGAGGAGGAGGAAGAGGGGATTGGCTTGCAGATCCGGACCACTGTCGAGGTAGACCCCGCTTCAAAGTCTTCTTCCTCACTATTGGGACCAACGGGAGGTCGTATCCGTAAGCGACAGCTTCGTGCGGCTCAAACGACCCCCTCCCTACCTATACAATCGCAATTGGTCTCACAGACTTCGAGGCTATCGGATGATCCTTTGGGGCAATTTGATGACCCTCTACCTTCTCACCATGTCTCTTTTCCAAGCATCACGGAATCAGTACGTCATTCAGTCGGGCCCAATTTTATGTCCGTGGATTTTCTCCTTAAAAAGTATGATTTACACTCTCAAGGCGAACTTCTTCGAAGTCACTATTTACGCGGCGAGGTTGGCTCTCCGAACATGGATATATACGTATCATGAACGCCCTTTTTGTTTCAGGTGCAGTTTCTCTTGGGCTTGGAAACTATTGCCAACCGTCTTCTCGTTGTTCCCCGTCTTGCAAGGGTGAGCGCTTTGAGGGCTGAATTGACCAATTTAAATCATAAGTTGCCTGCAGAGGTAAGCTCAGGTGTTCACGTCCCATATGAATTCTTCTGAACATGTTGATACTCCTACACTATTTCTTTCAGGTCTGTATTCCTCTGTGGTGCGAATCTTCTGATTCCCAGCGACAACACATTGGCTCTCCCGAACTTCATCATCGCGTTGTTCGAATTCCCCCTGGTGAAAGTGTAGTGCTCAACTCAGCAGAACGAGCGCCATATCTTCTCATTGTAGAAATTTTACACGGAGACCTTGACTTTGACCCAGCCAAAGGAGAAAACAACGAAGTGCTTCGGAAGATGGTTTTGAAGGAGATCGGCCACCGTGGGGTATCGACAGAAGTTCCAGATTGGACTGGTCCTGAGGCCGGAACATTTGTTTCGGGTTTCAAGGGTGACGTGGCGCAGGATGCTTTAGGGAATGAGCACAATGATCAATTATCGATGAGCACTCTTGTTTCTCCTACCCCCATGGATTCTCAAGAAGACCAAGAGCAAGAAGTCGATGTTGTCGAACAATTGTACGGCGCATCTCTTTCCGTTCGTTCTCAGGCTGCAGCCCTCAACGAATCAATTGCACTACCCGCCGTTTGGAAGAACAAAGATTTGGACATGAAAGCCTGGTCCAATGCAGACTCTGCGCCTTCTTCGCCAGGACCCGGACCGCAGTCAGTACCACAGGCCTTATCCCCAGAACACATTCGTACACTATCAGAAACTCGTAGTTTGCATACACCTTCAAACATAACACTATATTCTGCTTCCCCTAGGGTTTCATCAAATGGAAATCTTCGTGCTCCTATCTCTTTGGAAGATTACTCAGAGCGTATGCGAACCGCGGCTGTTATGCTGGCCCAGTTGAATTCCAATGTTGTGCGCGAGCCTGTAACAACCATCATTGCGCCTGGCACGACGCCTGTCAACAAAGAAACTAACCCAGCCCTCAGTTGGATTCCTGGGTCTTCTTGGCTACCTGGTCTCAGTACTACAGGCCCTTCTGCCGCTAGCCAAGGTCCCGATGCTAATCCTCCGGCCATGCGCATGCGCCTACAGCGTTCCGAAGCACAAGCGATTCGGGACCGCATAATGGAGGAAATGTTAGCTTTAGAGGAGGAACGGATGGAGCGGATGCGGACGTCTAATGAGGAAGGTATCATGAATCTTCGCGACATTGCCCGCAGTGCCAAGACAGTTGAGGACGAAGGTATCATTCGGCGAGAGTTGAACAAGGCAGACCCGTCTGCAGCCGTTTTCCGAGAATCTTGGGCAACTAAAAAGGTTTCTAAGACTACTTTTATACTTCCTACAGACTGGAGTTGTTGATCCAATTAATATAGAGTCGGATTAAAGCTGGATCGCCATATGGACACCTTGCAAATTGGAATTGCGTATCGGTCATTGTGAAGACTGGCGCCGATTTACGACAAGAGCAGTTGGCCGTTCAGTTGATCCGAGAGTTCGCTTGCATATGGAAAGATGAGAATTGCGGTTGTTGGGTTCGACAGTCAGTTGCGTTGGACAGATTTTATGGCATATACATAAACTATCTACAGTTTTCGGATCCTCATCACTGGGTCCACCTCTGGGCTTGTTGAGACCATAACGGATGCTGTTTCTATCCACTCGCTTAAAAAGGCCGAATATGCGCGACGGTTGGCAGAGGGCCGCCTAGGGTATGTGACATTGCTGGACTATTTTAAATCTGTATGTTTATGTTCCCTCTCCTTTATTCTTATCTAACTAGATGCAGGCATACGGGGATCCGTCATCTGCGAAGTTTGCACGTGCTCAGCGAAATTTCGCCAAGTCGCTCGCTGGTGCGATCATCCTACACGTTGACCCCATTCAATCGAAATTAACCTGGCTTTCCAGGGTATTCTTTAGTGACATATCTACTTCAGATCAAAGATCGGTAGGATATGGGTGATTATTGCTCTGAATGTTATCTCAAAAGTATTCATAAACGTAGGCACAACGGAAATATACTTCTTGATAGGGATGGCCATATACTTCGTCTGTGTTTCAAGTTACAAATTGTGATGCCCAGTTGACCACCTTTCAGACATCGATTTTGGCTTCATACTGTCAAATTCACCCGGAAATATTGGTGTGCTGTCTTTGTTCTGCTATGTCAAGTTACTATACTCATTCAGGATAGGCTTCGAAGCTGCGCCATTCAAGTTACCCTCGGAATATGTCGAAGTGCTAGGTGGAAGCGATGGCGAACCTTTCCGAGAATTCAAACGACTCTTCCGTGACGGATTTGAGGCCGCCCGAAAACATTGTGATAGAATCATTAGTCAGTGGACTCTCTTCTCATTTTGAACCATTCACAACTATTCTTAGCCATTGTGGAATTGATGCAGAAAGGTATGATTAAAAAAAAATCCAATTCATGATGAGATCAAACCTGTCGCTGGCTTTTAGATTCGTCCCTTCCATGTTTTGCTGCTTTCGGTGAGCAGACAGCAGAAAATTTGCGGGAGCGATTTCAGCCGGCGTTGACCCATTCCCTTGTTGGCGAGTACGTAGACCGATTGGTCATGACATCCATGGGATCTGCGTGGACAAGACTTTACGACTCTGTAGGCGATTATCTGGTATCAAAACACATGCATTCTAACTTCTTTATAGTACCAATATTATTCGCAGTCCATCTTATAGAGAATGCGGGTTCTTTGCATGCTGGTGTCCACCTCCCAGAGACTGGTTTTAATCAACTCGAGGCTCGGGTAGACCAGGGGACGCGGTCAATCGAAAATACTTATGGTTATGCTACACTGCCACCGCTACATCTAGAATAGCGCATCGTACTGCTTCAAACAGGAATACCTGTGGGGGCAGAAGTAGAATAAGTCATGTGGCAAAATGTTTGTACAGTAAGGGTTACCATTCATAGTCAAAGTTTGATTTTGGTTCACACCAGCACTTCCCTCGAGCGTGAGCCTCGCCTTGTGGACAATGTTGAAAAGGTTCATGCCGATACCCAATGTCGTTGAAGAAGTGGATCTGGTCTTTATTAGCAAACAGTGAGACGCCAATGCTATGCACAGGAGCATCTCCCCATCGCTATATGCAAGGTCAATGTCACATAAGAATAACTTGGATAGAAGGAAAACCTCATAATAGAACCCTCCCGCTTTATCGAGGTACTCGAAATAGTTCGTATACGCCTCACTCCTCCAAAAGTTGAGATCTCCTATTTCAAAATTACTCCAGACTAGTTGATAGGACATAAGAAAGGCCAGACAGAACTGTTAGGGACATACAGTGACAACGATTGTACGTTTCTCCACCATCGGGAGAGAGGAACGCCATTGCATTGTTTTTAGCAAGGTACTCAGGATGCTCTTTGATGAAGGCTGGCGTGGTAAGTATTAATCAGCTTAAGAACAATGAAAAAGGATAGCGGGAAAAGACCTTTCGTAGTCTCCCATAATGTTGGGATGGTCGATTCGTACTCATACAACGAGACCGTGAATCCTTGAGAAGTATGGATTAAATTTACAAACATACAGCTGAATAGAATAAAATAAATTACCATAGACTTTGTTCTGATCTTTCATGACCAAGAAGGGATCGTAATCGATGTCGCAAAAGAACTTCACACTCGGTCTATCGGAATAATTAAAAAGTCTAAAGTTATGATGAAAAGAAAGGCACACACTCGACACGCCAATAGTAGTCATAATCCTTCAAGAGTTCATGACGAAAGAAAAACTGTCTGTAAGATCAGATGATGGGGACTAGGATGATGAACTGCATAAATTCTCACTCCAGAGTTAAAACGACACATGTTACGATACCTTAAAGTCGAATTCGTTGGATGAACATCAAAGGAGAAAGAAAAATCAACGACATACGGGACACTTCCTGATCAGTAACAGATGTGAGTGACGGAAGATGAATACAGGAGAATACATACCTCCGTATATAACTTGATTACCAACCATCTTTTCACGAGCCATGGCAGCTCTGTCTTCGTTAATCCAATCAGGCTGAAACCAATGGTCTTTTGGGATCAAGCCATACTGGGTCGGAGAACCGGTGATTTCTGTTGTCCATCTGAATATAATGTGAGGAGGATCAAAATGAACTGAAGCAATGAAATTAGGTTACTGCTTGAATTCCTCTGTGAAAGGCTCCTCGTTGAGAAAGACCCAGGGATATTGGAATTTCTTGTTGAACCTATCCTCCATCTGCTTCATGCTCGAGAGGACACCCTCAAGGTCCGCGTTCCTCGCGAGAACTACAAACGCAGCATTTGCCTTTCTATCTGGTGGTGGGATAGTGCTATTCCGGTAGTATTCGCCAGGTATTGATGTATGGTAAGAGCCTGAGGACTTGCGCAGTGATTCGGTAAAACGGGATAACGATGTAGCTCGACCATATTCTTCATGCGAGAAACTAAGAATGTAATGAAGGGAAATCTAGAATATAGGCTCCTTCAATGATCTAGTTTGAAAATAGGGTAAACGCACGATGACGCCAAGGACAAGCACGACGTATCTCATGGGAGTCATCATCTTATAACGGTAGGGAGCCAGTTAGGCTATATGATACTGTCTCCGGTGAAATAACAGAAGTTCACGGTATGTGAAGTGGCTTTAGGAGAAACCTAATAGTTTACATACATCAACGAGGCTCTGCGCCGGGAGTAAATCTATCAAATAGACGCCGTGAATGTGGAAGACTACCATGGCAACAAGTTGGATCAAGGTATGTAGTAGTGAAATATTGATAGTTGCATTGTTCTAATTCATATATGAACTGAATGAAATTAGTAAATTAGTCGTTCGACATTATGTTTATATGATAGGCTCCTCACAATGCAATCAGATGAAAATAATTCAGACGCAAATCAATTAAATATTTTGGAAGATGAGAAATGACAAAAAAAAACATATAAAGGCAAGATAGGTGACATCATTAACTACACCCAGGAAGAATGATAAAAGAAAGAATAAAAATAAAAGCCTTGAAAATAATAAGAAAACAAAAGTATTTTACAATCATATTTTAATATATAATAGTAGCCTTAGCTCTGCAAGGAGTCTAACTAATTTTAACCTAGCAAGACTAACAAATGGCTATGATGTAAGATGATATTAAGTCCCAAGGCTGTCAGAGATCTTATATGGGGGTTTGAAGATGTCAGACAGGATTTAACTTTAACTGTATTACACCCTTGATAGTTATTAGTCCCTGAATTCTGGGGTATTAGAGTATTAAAGTAATATAAGAAAGACTGATTATCAAGAACTGGAGATAGAATCACTTTATAAGAGTTTCTTCAAATAAGAAAATCTTTCTATGTCTGTTGTGAATACTCTGAAATCCAAGGACCAATAACTATTGAGGGTATAACACCTAAGGCTGAAGCCAAATCCTATCTGACACACCTGTAACCCTTTATATATTCCTTTTTTTGAGATGTTAGGCTTGCAAAGATTTGACATATGAGTAGATCTCAGACAACTCTGATAATCCTGATCTCTCATATCTTTATATCTAACACTTCTGATCTTTCCTGAACAGTCTTCAAACTCTGAACTCTATATTATGTTCCTTATTTATCCTTCTATCCTGTATCCAGATTTTTTGTTAACCCATTATAGAATACTTGTAATTATTCTCCATAACCTCTAATATCTGAAACTCTAATCCATTGCACTTCTGTTATTCTTATTATTCACTCCAAGTTAGGACTTCTTGCTTACTATTCAAAGTAGTATATAAACTCCAGAGTTTGTATTATATGCCAGTTCAAATATCAACTTGGTTATCCCAAATCTCCAAACCTTCAAATCTTCAAAATTTGGAGCTGAGTCCTTTCAACTCCTAACCTCTTATATGAATTCCAATGTCCCTAATATCTCTAATCCTTCAAACTTTAACAACCTTGGACTTGACACAGATTTATACAAAAGAGATGTGTCTAAGATTAGTAATATAAGCAAATTCTGAAACTTACAGGATGATTATCTGATAATGAGTCTGCTTATATCTGTCAAAATACAATTTGACCAAGTTATTAAGTCTGGCATGATGGATGTTATGTCTGAAGGTTTCTCAAATAGTCTAAGCTGTCAAGTCAAACCTGGGGTATTGTCAGGGTTCAGCTTGGAGTTCAGTTTTGAGTTCATCATCAGTTTGTTGTTTCCTGTTTATGTCTTTCCATGCCTTTCCATGCCTTGTGTCTGTGAATTGCATAATAAACACTGGACTAAGGTATATAAGTGTGACTTTACCCCTCAGCTTGATCTCTCAGGATTACCACTACACCAGGTGGGCTCTCTATGTACTTACTACTAGTAACTCTTGTATAAACTGAGAATTACCGCTACACCAGGTAGAAAACCCCCTTAGCAGCTCATTAATATTGGAGTATCTTGTTGTTGTGACCTTGTCAAAAGCATCACCCTCACAGAATATCAAGTTCCCCTTCAGACAACCTCACACATCTTTTCCATCAGTTTCCACCTCATATCATGTCTAACCAAATCCCAGAGGGATATTGGAAATCCCTGGGTGAACCTGGGATTGCCCTCAGAAACATGTTTACTGCTCAGGCAAACCAAGTTGAACTTCTAAAGCACCAGAATGAAGTACTTCAAGACCAGTTGAGGGCCATGCAGAGCAATATGACCAGTGCTGCCTCAGCTGCAGAAATTGCAGCAACCCAGCACTTGTCTACTCACATCCCTGCACCCAGCCCCCCTTCTCATCACTCCATCAAGGCAGCTGATCCAGAAAGGTTCACTGGAGATAGGGCAGACATGGAAGGATTCATTTATACTGTGAAGCTCTCTATCACCCTTCAACCAGGAGCATTCCCAGATGAACAAACAAAAATGCTATATGCCCTCTTGTTCATGTCAGGGGGCTCTGCAGCAACCTGGGCACAAAATAAGACCCAAGCTATCATTGATGGAACCTCTTTAATCAGTACCTTTGATGAATTTGCTAAGCAGGTTGAAGCAGCCTTTGGAGACCCTGATTGTTCCAGAACAGCCTACACCAAACTGCATGATCTCAAGATGACAACTAACATGTCAGCAGATGATTATACTGCACAGTTTGAGATACTTGCAGGGAGAACAGGCTTTAATGATGAGGCACTAGAGGATGCCTATGCATGAGGACTTCCAGTGACAATTCTAGATAAAATTCATGCACAACCATTTCTCCCATCCAACCTCAAGGCATGGAAGGAAGCCGCATGTCAGATTGACCACATCTTGTGGGAGTTAAGAAGGCACAGGGACCTCATGGTTCCCACTGCACTGTCCTGATCCACACTACAACTACTCCTACCATGCCCACACCCAGCACTGCTACACCCATGGATATAGATTCCAATCAACAATGCATAGAGACTTGGATATGCTACAACTGTGGCAAGCAAGGCCATATTTCCCCAGCATGCCCACAGCCCTGCAAAGAACATGTCTGCACAAACCTCATAGGAGCTGCACTGACAGACATAATCTCAGAGTTAGTAGCAGCTGCTCTAGATGCTCATGAGGCAGCACAGAAGGCAAGGGTCCAAGCTTCTGAAGAAGGAGGGAAACAGGGTTTTTAGGCAAGTCAGCAGTGAAAGACATGCCCTGCTCGACAAATCAATTTTCAGTTCTTGAAACATGTATGCTAGGGAATACTAGAGACATGCTACACTCATTTCCAACCCTAGACCCAACTGAAATCCAACCAGCCATGCCTGTAATCAAACCCACCACACCAAATCCTGAAGAGCAACCCCTTTCCCTTCTCTATGTACGCTTGGCTGACACTTGCTAGTGCACCAAAGTCCCTCTGAAGGCCCAGTCTGTGGACACTGGACATCCTCTAGCAATTGATGCACTTCTTGACAGCAGTACCACAGGAATGTTCATTGATGCTGAAGTTGTTTGAGCAGAAAGGCTCAAAACCCATTGCCTTCCTCATGCTATACCTATCTATAACATAGATGGAACTCCTAATGAGGCAGGTTCAATAAAGGAAGAGGTTGACCTCATCTGCACATATGGACATCACACAGAACATGCTACATTTTTAGTGATGAGCCTGGGGTGCCTGGCAATCATCTTAGGACACACCTGGCTCACAGAGCACAATCCAGAAGTTAATTGTGGCTTGGGCAAGGTGAAATGACTCACTGCCCAGAATCATGTATTATTGAACCAATTAAAGAGAAACCTCAAGTTGAAACAGTCCCAGACATTGAAGACCACATGGACCTTCCTGATCAAAACACACATGCCACAGCTGAAGAAC
>QFEC01020701.1:0-14819 GCA_003316585.1 Gomphus bonarii | reverse complement strand
TCAGAGTAATCATCTATCCACGAGGGGTCAACGTCGGAGGAAAGGGCTGGTTCAGACCAGTCTAACACAGTTCCTATCAGGTAGGACAGTACATAGGTGACCTTTGCACTGTCGGAGGAAAAAGTGTCAGGATGGTCACGAAAGTTTAGATTACATTGAACCTGAAATGGCTGGAGTTTATGACTGTTGGAGCCATCAAAGGTGTCCAGTTCACAGACTTTGGTCCATGGTGAGGACTTCTTTGGTGATGACAGGTTGTTGGCCAGCATGGCGATGGCCTCAGCATGGTTGGGGACGTTATTGGAGTTTGATGATGATGCTCTTGGAGGATTTGGGGCCAGGAACAGATTGGATGGAGATTGCGGAGGGTTATGATCAGAGGGTGTGTTGGGCAGATCAGGCATGTCTGGATAAAGTGCTTGTATGGGGTTTTCGGGAACAAGTGGGGTTAGGGGTGAGTGAGTACTTGTGGGCATGGCTGGGACGTTAGGTACACGGCGTACAGATGCTTCTGAAACAGTTCCAAGGGTACCAGCTTGTAGGTTGCTTCGAGTGCTACGTTTCATAGATGACGAAGAGTGAGAGTTCAAATATACTGTTAAGTCCAGAGTCAGAGATGTCTTGTCCAGGAGGTCCGGAGTGGTCGAACGGTTGATTTCAAGCCAGGGTACAGAGTCGAGAGGATTTGGCTTCAACTTATGTGTTGCGCCCTCTTGCATTGTCTTGTCCTTGAATTTATGGAGTTGCAGAGTGGAGCTGTGGAGTGAGAACGGAGGTAACGAGGTAAGACTAAATCGATATTCAAACTAGGGAACTAGCTACGAATACATGGAGGTTTAAATACATTCGGAGCATGAGATTAATATGGAGCAGGGTCATCCAAATGCAGAGGAGTTACTATACTAGAATGCAGGGATGCTAAACAAGAGATGGGGTCATGTGGAACTATAGAACATACTAGAAGATGACATGGAAGGTAACAGAAAGAGTGATGTGGAGATCCGTGTATCAGATTGATTACATGGGAGAAAAGACGGAGATGGAGTACAGAGTATGCGGAGGTCACGTGGAGGTTGTCCATGGCGCGGAGTATGACGGAGGATAGAGATCTGTCTGGAGGGCTGAGATCAATCTGGAGGAGCATGGGGATGAATGATAAATGGGCGCTAAAGGTGGAGATTTGTCAGAGGGAACCTAGGATCTAACAACTGTATTATATCTGAGTTCTAACAGATAAGCACCTTCATGGATGCTTGCTATGCTCTACCATCTGTGTATGAGTCTGGCACAGTCCTGCTGTACCATATGTGTATGAGTCTGTGTTTGAGTTTGTCAACACATCCTTTATTACTTTAACAGTGCCCTCTATCTATATGTATATTATATTACTGCAAAATATCTAACAAGTCTGAATTGATATGGTATTGCTACAGCTGTTCTGCAGCTAGGGTTGATCAGGGCCAACTGCCTGAAAAACAAATTTTATTGTAGCAATTTTACATGGATTTTACATTGCCATGCCCTCCATATTGGGCTGAAGAAGTTGTATTTTTATTTTCAGACAAAATGGCTACAATTTGACTGAGTAATTGCAGTTCTCTTTTTGCCTGGGCAAACAGATGTGAATTTTGGCACACACCTTATGTAATGCAAACCGGTGTAACACTAAGGAATACTTGTCAACAATTCTAATACTGTAAGAGTTGAACTTGGTTTGCCTGGGTGACAAACATGTCTCTGAGGAAAATCCCAGGTTCACCCAAGGATTCTCCAATATTGCTCTGGGATTTGGTTTGACATATTGTAAAAGTGGAAGAGAGTAAGAGGAAAGTATGGGGTTGTCTTTGGGTGTGCTTGATCTTCTGTGAGGGTGATACTTTGACAAGGCCACAATTGCAAGATACTCCAATTATTATGAGCTGATTGAGACTAATCCACCTGTACCAGTAATCCTCAGTTTATACAAGATTCATTAGCAACAGATACATAGAAAGCCCACCTAGTGTAGCAGTAATCCTCAGAGATCAAGCTGAGGGGTAACTGTCACACCAGTCACAACCCTATACCTTACTCTGGCACTTATTAAATAATTGGAAGATGCAAGGTGGGAATGTAAACAAGAGAAAACAACTGAACTCCAAGCTGAACCCTGACAGAAGGTTTGGGGGAATGATGTAATTAATGTCAAGGTTGGTAATGTAGGGGTTCAGGAGTCTCAAGGGCAACATTGTTGATGATGATGGAAGATGATTCATATCATTGTGAGAGCTTTGGTGTTGGTGTATGTCTTAACAAGGTCTTGGAGGGTTGAATAAGACTTCAGTGTACCTCAGATATGAATCAGAAGTGGATAATTATGGATACTATGATATTGGATGTCCAAGATCTTTCAGAGGAGATCTGGGATCTTACACACTCCATCAAATCACACAAGATTTTGAACACAAAACTAGTCTGCAGCCTACAAAAAAATTCCATTGTGACTGTACATGATTTGAACAACTTTTGCTTTTAGTGTGAAAAGTGACGCCAATACACTGTACTTGTCATCTCCTCAATCAACAAGGCGAGCAACTTCTGGGCGTACGAACTGCCTAATATCAAAGCCACCCGCGGACCGGTCGACGACGCCCCCTTTCTATAACATTATCGACGTTTATTGTTCAAAGCCTACTCCAGTGTGTCCTTGAGAACCTTGACGAACAACGTCTGGCAGTCAGACTAATAGCCTACCGTGGAGAGCCAGGCCTTTCAGGCAATCGTAAGAAAGCGAGCATTGCGGAAAAAGGAGAAGGGGGAGAAAGTAACCCACCTTGATGTCTTCCTCTCGGTAACCGAAGCGCTCCTTTATGAACTCAACGTCCGAGATCGCACGCTTTTCTTGACTATCGAAGGAACGGACGTATTGGGAGAGCGAGGAGAGGAAGCTACCCATCCGCAAACTAGAGAGGTGGACTAGCAAAGTATTCACGAACTGCACATGGCCGGGCTTATCATCAATGGATATCAAATTAAGGGAACAAAGCGTGAGTACCGTATCCTACGCGTAGTTTGTCATCGCAGTCGTGATTATAAAAGACTGTACCTCAGTAGATATGAGTAAACAACTGATATTCGTAGCTACTTGTACAGGATTAGCTGTACCATACATGATGTGTAAGTACGGCTAAATGAACAGAAGATGGAGAGGATCTCACCCCAGTCGATATGAGAAAACGACTGAGGAATGAGAATCTTGAACGGTCCGTTTATAGGGAGGTATGTCGACCAAAGAAATGAAAAGAGGGGAAGATCGACCCAAAATATGAAAAGAGATACGCCATGGAAGGTGTCCAAAAGCCAACAGCGATGGCGGAGACTTCCAACCCACCGGTGCCGAGGACAGTGCCGGCCTGGTAAGTACCCGAGGCAAACACGAGTCTGTGAATCTGCTCTCAACATTCCTCTAAGCCCATCATGTATCACAACGCGCATTGGGGAGTCTCATCCCCCTCCGATTCCACCCCAGCCAACAACCCCTTCCTAGAATCCAGCGCATCGAATCGATTCCCCGCACTCGATTCATCGCCCCAATCGCAGTCATCTCAATATCCATCGCAGACGTATCCCTCCTCGCTTTCACAATTCTCTCAATCGCCGTACGGCGCGCAGCAAATTCAGCCGCAGTACACGTCGTGGAATGGCCAGCCGCAACCTCAGTCGCCGACGTTCAGCCAGGGGAGCTTCCAGGGTTATGCTGCACCCCAGCAGCCGTACCAGTCGTCGGTATATGCTCCGTATGGCCAGCAAGCCTATGGTGGACAATTGTCTCCGCAGCTGCAGCTGCAGACGCAATACACGGGGTACATGCAGAATCAGCAATATCCAGCATCACCTCAGCAGTACCAGCAGAATGTCATCAGCCAATTCGATCCGTATAGCGCCTCTGGTGGACTCGCTGGTAACACAAATGGCTGGAGCAGTCAGAATCTGAATCCAGGTGCTCCTGCTGCTGCATCGTCCGGGCAGGCACAACGATCGGGGCCTTCTGGCCAGCCACATCCCCGGCAGTTTATCAAGAGTCACAAGGTCGAGCTTGAGTCCTGGAATGCGGGGACATGGAAGCAAGCAATAAGCCTTTTCGACGAGCTCAAGCGGTCCTGGGAGAAACAACGAACAGAGCTTCAAAAGCATTTAGTGGCTGGGCAGTACCTTACTGTCGAAGACATAGAGAACATCAATAGGGTATACTTTCTTGCCACCTGAGCATTCCTAAAATTTCATTTCATTTCTTCAGATGATAAAGAGCTCCGAGTCTAATATCGGTGCCCCTCTATCGCTGCTGATTAATATAACCTCGCCTAACGTTTCTTAGATACGGTCACGGCATCGTGGATCCAGATGCAAGAAGTGCATTCCGGTTACAAGCACTCGCTCGATGGATCAAGTAAACAGAGAGTCAGAGAGGTCTGTATTTCTGAATCTGATCGACAAAACTTTAATATTGTTGTCAGGCTTTAAATGCTGGATTGCAAGGCCTACCTGATTGGCCGTGACACTGCTCGATACGGTGGTTGTACAATCTCGTTCCCTTTTGGACTTGTTGGAACAAGGCTTAAGTTCTTTGCTCGGCTTCTATGATTAGAGTGGGTTTGCCTGTGTTGTTAGTATCCATGTTTTACTTTTAATGAAATTGTGAACGCAAAATTTGATGCAATGATGTCATGGAGTTCGAGTCACGTGCGTCCATTCCGGGTAGATTACGGGTCGAACTCGAGAAGTACTTACAGCGCCTGAACAACGTGTATGCAGACATGGCTATTACCGCCTCCCTTCTTCCCTCTGTTCACCTTGTCTTTCTTTGCGCCCGGTATCTCAAAAATATATTTCTTGGCCTACTAGTAAACTAAAAGACTCAGACTTGATTTCGAGTCAATGACACGGACACTGCTTCTTCTCCTTTTGTCAACATTGCCGATATGGTATTGCGAAGCTGCCCAGAGATGTCGCTTACGCCAGCGGGGCCTCGCAGCACAGGCACCCTTGCCGACGTCTCCTGCTCCGAATCCGTCCACACCTTCTCCAGGAATCGGAACTACCAACTCGACAAACTGGCAGCCGTTCAACTTTACTTCGACGAAAGTGAGAGGTGTTAATCTGTTAGTTTTTATTTTTATGTTTATATATTTATTAATTCCCGGTTAATTGCTCACGCATGGTGCAGGGGGGGTTGGTTCGTGCTCGAACCGTGTATGATGTTCCTAGGCTATCATGTCACCAGTCACCGCCGTTTTTTCTGATATTCATGCACAGGGATCACTCCATCTATATTCGAGGCCACGAACAATGCGGCTGTCGTAGACGAGTTGACACTCGGTCAGTTAACCGACTACAATACTACCCAAATTATGCTAGAAAATCACTGGGCGACATGGTATACCGAAGATGATTTCATCGCTATCAGAGACGCCGGGTTAAACTTTGTTAGGTACTCCCGCACTTATTCCTTCAGGATCTGGCCTCTGAAGATTCAAATTTAGGATACCGTTGGGGTACTGGAGCATCCCGAGTAATGTGTCAGTTGCGCCATATCACCCTGGTGCATATCCGTTTTTCGTCCAGGCACTGAATTGGGCTCGGAATTATGACATCCATGTTATTGTCGATCTCCATGGAGCTCCTGGTTAGTACAAATAACCACCGAAACCATCCGATGCCTTCTCACTTCTCACGATATTTCTTGAAAAATAAAAATAAAAAATGGTTTTTTTTTTTCACAACTTACACAACATCCAGGATCTCAGAATGGGTATGACAACTCTGGCCAACGCACCTCCGACCCGGTGTGGGGATTGAACCCTGAGAATGTCACACGCACTCTGGACCTCATAGGCTTCCTTGCCAAAGACGTCGGTAACATGGTAGATGGTATAGAATTGCTCAACGAGCCTGCGGGATTTCGTGGCACCCCCTGGCCCGACACGATCAGAAGCTACTGGCAGAGTGGATACCAAGTCGTTCGGGACGTGGCGGGGATAAACGTAACGGTTGTCATCGAGGATGCCTTCCTCGGGGTTCAGAGCTGGCAGGGATTTCTGACCGAGCCCTCGGCAGCAAATACGCTTATGGATGTGGTGCGTCTCTCACCTCCTCGGTATTTTTTGCCCTTCTCATACCAGTCCATACAACAGCACGAGTATCAAATATTCGACAATAGCCAGCTGGCGTTAACATGGCCCCAGCATATCAGTGTAAATTGACCCACTTCCTCTTTGGCTATATGCACCCAAGTTGACCTACCATTTCTGACCAGTCAGCTTGCACTATCGGACCACCATTGGCTAATTTTTCTGCCGCAAACATTTGGACGGTCATCGGTGAATGGTCAATCGCCATTACAGATTGTGCTCTGTGGCTGAACGGACGAGGCGTTGGTGCCCGATGGGACGGCACATTCCCCGGGCAGACTCAGGTCTTTGGAAATTGTACTGGATTATCAGGCAATTCCTCGAGTTTCTCAGATGCCTATAAAACATTCCTTAGACAGTAAGCGACTTTTTTTTTTTTTTGCTTTCGAAAGTGAGGGATGTTGTAATCGATACTCCGGGGCTTTGTAGGTACTGGGAGGTACAAGTAGACGCTGGAGAGATGTCACAAGGGTGGATATTCTGGTATGTTACTCAACGACGACGCTATCCCATCCCTGCAATGGCTAAGATTAACCATGTATTAGGACATGGAAGACAGAGTCGGCGGACGAGTGGAGCTACCAGAAAGGAGTGCAAGGCGGCTGGATCCCGCAAGATCCTTCTGAAAGATTATACACTACACTATGCGGCTGAATGATTCCTCAGGCATCCTCCCGCTCGTAGCACCTCCTATATACTTGAAGAAGGTTGACTACCGGCGGGTAGTCCACCATTGGAATCATCATCGACCATAGCAGCGGAAACTAACTATAAATCTTCTTATGAAGTTTCCATAGATGCAATGATTATATAGCGTGTCGGATGAACCCAATTTCGAGTCGAGCCAAACATGCCTGGCCTGGAAGTGGGCATGCGGGATCCTAAGACGAACAACCGAATTAAAGAGATGAATCGCGCATTATAGCGGCGACGATGGGGCAATTGAATGTCATGTATTCCAAGGTCCAGGAGCGATGATCCACTTACCTGTCACAGAAGCAAACCACTGCGGCAAGTGTGTCGGCTCTTTTGGATCTTCCCTGGATTGTCTGGGAGAGTGCTTGGTCAAGGATATCGAGTGGTTCGATGACACCAACATATGGGGTGGTACCGTGTGTGACTAGCCGGGATGATGTGTTGTCTGTCAACCCTTGCACGGATGTATCGATATATACAATCACAGCATAGATGGACAGGACAGTAGACCACGGATCAATGAGGCGTGAAAACTTCATGCATGTAAAGCTAATCAGAAAGGAATCCTCAGCCGCATTCTGGGATAATGAAGGCTATGCGATGAAAGGAGCAGAATGTCCAAGAATGGCCGTCCGGATGTGGAATTTGGGTCGACGTGACGTCAAATGGAAACTCAAGACACTGCTAGCTAACGAGGATGGTCCCGTCAATTTACTATCCTCGATGCGGGACTTTTCGTCGATTAGGTCTATAGGGACGACGATGTTATCTGGAATCCTCGGTTCTTCGTCCGTGGCGAGCTTGGTGGATGGGATATATTATTGAAGAAGGATCTGAACGGGCTCAGGAACGCTGGTGGAAATTTTCGTCTGTTGAAGATTGGATTCTCAGGTTAGATGATGTCAGGATGTTTTGTAAATGGTGGATATGATGCCCCAGCGCATCCATCAGTGCCCAAGGAGAGCAGGAGATCTAGCTCTAAGAATATGCCGCACGAAGCACCATAGCGTATGTTGTAGGATGCGACATTTTAGAAGCGCTAAATGATCTGGCAAAGAGTCTAAGCTGCTACGAGGATGAACGCCGTAAGCTGGTAGCAGGTTGGTGATGGTCAGTGTTCCGTACACCCGCAAGCTAGCAAAAAACGAAATTTATTACTCAGCCTCTCCGAGTCTCATCCTTTACCAAGCTCAGTTGTTCCCTGAACTGATTGAGACCGCCCGAGAGACAGTTTGTAACAGAGCCAGAAATACCGGTAGTTGGCGTGACCAAGATGTGACAAGATGGAGTTGTACAAAGTGGTGTAATGGACACAACAGACGTGGAAATTGATTCCCTCCACAGAATAAAAACAAGATTTACAATCCCAATGATCGTTAGGACGAGAATGAATGAGAATGTAGACAGAGACCATAGATCCCAGCAGTTAGAGAGCTTCGGAGTAGATGCGAGATATGAACTGAAAGGAAGCAGAGTCTGGTCAGTCAAAACTAGGTAGACTAGGAGCAGAGTTCTCTTATGAAAAGTATTTTCCTTGGGGGAGTAATTGTTGGAAAAGTGATTAGGACCACATATAGTAAGGGCAGACATAGAAAAATTGACAAACCTCATAAAGGAGCTGGTATTTCTATATGAAGTTGAATGCCGAGGAGTGATGACCAGGCCGAAAGTGTCGTACGCGGACCGGGCGTTCAGCAGATTGGATATATGCCAAGGTCAGGATGGATTGATGTCAGCGCATGAAAGGGCTGTGTAGACAATAACGCATGCTGTCCCATGCACAAAGTCAAGTTTGACAGCTTCGAAGATACTGTATTTGATAAGCGCGCACTTGCCATTTGCAATCACGACGAAACACTATCAAGATACCGGCAATACTCCCTGGACATACGACTATTACTAGTAGACACCTGTAAGATGTACTTGCCGACATGAATCGATGGCAGTTATCTGTAGTTTGCAGGTATGGAGGTTGCCACGATGACATGCGCTTTCATGAGTACCTACGAAAAAAAAAAAGAATCATGTATAAAATCACGATGGGGATAGCAAAAGGACAATCATACTTACAGGAACTCCTTGTTATAAGGAGACTCAGTTGATGGAGCATAATTTTTTGTTTAGTCGTGATAAACAAGGGATCTTAATTATCATCGCGCCATCGTCCATGGAATGTAAAGAGACGAATGGGCTTAAAGGATCGACTGAACCTCGCTTGCATGGCAGTATAATAAATGCCCTAGCAGCCTAACCAGTGATATAAATGAAATGAACGTTACCATCTGCACTCATATGTGAGATGCTATGGAAGATTCCAATATCCACTAACTGACGTGCTTCTCGACACGAGGGACATCGCCTGAATATGAAGGCATTGGCCCGGACAAAGGAGTGCATATCGCGGTGAGCGGTATTTGAAATTCTATTCCAAATTCGTGTTGACGCTCTAGAAATCCACACGATTGAGTGGCTGATCACGAGCCGTCAATTTGAGTCAGATTCTTCCTTTATTTTACCTAACGTCGCCACCTATTCAACGTTCATACATTCCCCATAGTCAACCCTACCTTGCCTCTACCCAAGTTTTTTTATGCAATGGATGAGGAAGTAACACGGATTGTTCAAGCTGTTTACATTGCAGCGGATCCCTCCCAGGACCGCGCTCTTCATGCTCAAGCACTTGAATATCTCTCTACAGTTCAACAAAACGCTCCAGAAACATGGAGGCTTGCTGTGACTCTCTTCGTTGAAGCAGGAGCCGATGGCGCTCGAAAGCACCCGCCACAAGTACGGTTATGGGCTTTACGCCTTTTGGAAGATTTTCTTGACGACAGGTGTGTTCTATTTGACTCAAGTTCCTTAGAGCAAGTTATGTTTCATCGCCTCCGAATACCTCGTCTTAGCTGGGATTAGTGACCAAGTACTGCATTGCTTAATGATTGCATCATAGAGTTGAGCCACTTGACCAAGAATCCTTTCAAACATTACAACAGGCTTTATTTAATTACGTCCAGACGGAATATGTGTATGGTCCTGCGGAAGCCAATGCCACATGTACGGTCCGTATATGTCTGTTCTAATGTCCCACTGACAGCAGTTCCAGTCTTACGGAATAAATTCTCCCACATCCTGTCCTTGTTCTTCGTGTGCACGTATCCTACCCAGTATCCCTCCTTCTTCAATGATCTATTTTCCTTGATACGTCCTACGACTGCCTCCGCCTCCGCCTCCCTCAATCCTCATATATCCCTTCTCCTGTTCCACATTTTGATTGAAATCTCCGGCGAGGTAGCTGATCAGCTACTCAAATCAGCCCGTTCATTCTCTGCCGGACGGCACGCCAGAGATACTCGTGTGCGAGACTCTGTCAGGGAGAGAGACGCGCCTATGATCAATGACGCTGTACTGACGATTGTCAGTCAAGGTGCAGATAAAATGCGAGCTTTGAGGAAAGGGGAGGTGCAACCTGAGGCAGAGCGTGAGGAAGAAATCAGCGAAGGAGTCGTTGATTGGGGTGTCCGGGCTTTCGGCTCTTATATACGTGAGTTCCTCTCCCACTATTACGATTCTGACTCACAAGCATCCTAGATTGGATTGACATCAACCTTACTGTTACCCCACAGACGATCCAACTTTTGTTTACCCTCCTCTCGGATCCTTCATTAGCAATCCGATTAGCTACCTGCGTGGCTCTTCTGAAAATGATTCAAAAGGGACTGAAATCTCCAGCGGACAAGCTGCAACTTTTGAAAGTACTCTCCCTGGGCCAGGTCCTTGAAACACTAGAAGAGAGGACTAGAAAACAGAAGATGGAAAGGAAGGCACAAGATCAAACTGATGAAGGAGAGGAGTCATACAGGGAAGCGTTGGGTCGACTGTTATGTGGACTAGGTCAGGAGTTGGTCAAATTGTGGGAAGACGTGAGTACAGCACGAGAATAGTATCGCACCTGCATTGACTTTTTTTTTTTTGTGCAGAACAATGCAGGTGAGGAAATATGTACTGGCGCTGGGGAGTTGCTAGAACAGGTCCTTCCTGTAATGCTCCGATTTATGGCTGATGAATACGACGATACATCCTCCACTGTGTTCCCCCTGCTGACGAGCTTGTTCCTTGCGGTATGTCTTACCCAGACTCCGCTTGGACTGCGTCTCATGTTAGCATCAGTACAAACGAGCTAAGAAGAATAACCCAGACGAGTCTATTTCACCAGAAAAACGGGCATTCCTCAACAAGACTTTGGAAACAATCTTAGAAAAAATGAAGTGGGATGAAGATGATGATCCTGATGATATGGACGAAGATGATCTTGCAGCATTTGACCTTCTACGAAAAGTGTGATGATTTTCCTGTTGATTTTCTCAGGATTAACGTCATGTATTCTCCTCTAGGATCTAAGAGTTTTCTTAGACTCGATTCAAACTTTAGACAATGAACTAGTGACGAGTACTATACACACCGTGGCCATCACGACATTGACTGCATTCGAAGGTGGTGTTAATATCAAATGGCAAGATGCAGAGCTTACTATACATCTGGTCTACCTTTACGGTGAGATCATTAAGGGTTAGCATTATTCGAATTTTTCGTGTACTTCATAGTTCGATCAACTGAGCCTTATTTACAGGGCAGAAGGGACGGGCGGCATTCTGCGAAGTCCCAGGTACTATTCAAAAGGAGAAGCGGAAAACGACGGACTACTCTGGTTTTCCGCTTACACCCCATGGCGAGATGTTATTCGCACTCGTTCGCTCTGGGATATCTGCCTACCCTCACTCAACAGTTGTAATGCAGTTTTTTGAGACTTCGGCGAGGTATGGCGATTTTTTTAAAGTTCGTAAAGAGTGCATCATACCAGTCATTGAGGCGCTCGTCGACATGAGGTTAGTCTTAAACGTACTCTTTGGCAAGTCAGACAATGACCTTCACAGAGGAATACACCATCCCAAACCGAGTGTTAGAGCCCGCGCATCTTATCTTTTCCACAAATTCATAAAGGAAGACAGGAACGAGGTTCCAGTCAATATAGTCGTCAATCTCTTGGACGGCATCCGTGACTCCCTGGTTGTGCAAGCAGACCTTCCTGAACCTGAATCCCCGGACCAAGACATTCTTTTCGAAGCCGTCAATGACCCTAGCGTCTTTGACTCGCAACTCTATCTCTTTGAGGCCGCTGGGACCCTGGTTTCGCTAATGTACTCGATGCCTGATCAGCAGGCTGTCTTACTGCAGAGCCTCACAAAGCCCCTGATCGAAGGAATGGAGAGGGCCCTTCAGACACCTATGAATAACGGGCCGCAGGATGTTCTTCCGGTGTTGCAAGTGCATCATTATATTATGGCACTCGGCGGCATTTCGAAAGGATTCGTCGATTTTCCGAACCCGGTACCCGAGGACTGGATTCCACCACCACTGGCAGTATTTGAGCAAGCGGCACAAGCAATTATCGTGACTTTGGATGCAATGAATAGATACAAGGTCGTTCGGGAGGCAGTAAGTCCATGCTGGTATCACTTCCCCATCTGGTTAATTATTTGTTTATGGTAGACACGATCGGCTTTTGCGCGGCTGTTGGCCTCGACTGGTCCTACCATGGTGAAGTACATTCCTGCGCTGATGGCGAGTTTACTGGCACATTTCGACTCTGGCGAACTCGTGGAATTTATACAATTCATATCGTTGCTTGTTCATAAACTGCAGGTATAGGGTCTTCTGTTGTCAAGATAATTTGTTGCTCACGCACGTTTTTAGGACCAAATCTTTGATGTCCTTGATCAACTTGTCACACCACTAAGCACTCATATAGTTTCTATTCTCTCTTTCCCCGTCAGTAGCTCCGAGGACAAGCAAGTCCACATGGAGACCAAAAGGGCGTATTTATCTTTACTAAACAACGTCATGACCGTCAAACTGCATGCTGTATTCACATCAGAACGTATGTCTGTCTTTCGTCAACACAACGCAGGGTCTCACGTTTCATCTTGCAGGCAACAAAGGAATATTCGAAGACCTTCTCAATAGCGTGGTACGGATTGCTCAGGACTTTTCGGATAACAACGGCCAGAAGCTTGCCTTTGCGTTTCTCTCGCGGTCGGTTACCATTTGGGCACAACCTACGTCGTCGAATGAGGCCGTGAACGGGAACGTTGCGGTGTCGGAGCAGGTACCTGGGTTCGAACGCTTCGTATATGAAGGGCTGGTGCCAGTCGCATTCAAGGTGCCGTCAGCACCCGAGTTCAACGTGAAAGACGGCCAGATGATGGTTGTAAGTCGCTAATGCCCATGCACCGTGGAGTACAAGTTTATACTGACACCGCACCACACTAGCTCTGCCACGAAATCGGAGGCCTGTTACAACTGATATGCAAAATCCGCGGCCAAGAAGCGTTGGACTACTTGGTTAACGTGTTCCTTCCGTCGCAAAACTGCCCGCCAGAAATGGCGCGCGACTTTGTCACAAAACTGAAAGACCTAGACAGCAAAGCATTCAAAAAATTCTTTACCGATTTCGTGCGCGTGTCACGCTCGGCATGACGGGATGGAGGGACGAATGGATATATCACCTGTGAGGGTTCTGTATGAACAATCTAGAGAATGATGGCATGTCTGTTTCCTCATTCATTTTTTCACCTTTTTCACGTCACCCTGTCACCTACAATTGTTTCTGGCTACCGACCATCCTCTCATTGTCTCTATATGTTCCCCAGTCGTATAAGTTTTTCTATGTTACATAATGATGTATGTTCTTGTGGGTCCACGTTCTGTACGCCACATCGAAGCCGGCTTAAGTACCTTTCGCACAACTCAGCATGCAAAGTAGCAGTGCGTCTCTTCGCTCAACTGACCGATGTCACAGAACCTATGTTCATTGAACTACCTAATTCACAGGTGGGCGGGTGCGGACAAAATCCAAGATAGCAAGTCACATTCCTCCTGTTTAACC
Source organism: Gomphus bonarii (assembly GCA_003316585.1). NCBI lineage: Eukaryota > Fungi > Basidiomycota > Agaricomycetes > Gomphales > Gomphaceae > Gomphus > Gomphus bonarii. Next base: position 1,013 of record QFEC01020701.1, on the reverse strand, counting down.
GAAATAACCTTCTCTAACGTCTCCGTCCCTGCAATCACAGAAAGCCCCCCGAATGGTGCGTGCCACTGCCATGTGTATTCTTCAGCAGTTATCCTAATAAGCATTCCCAGCCCGGGGGGGATACATCGTACCACGAGAACTGGGCACGTCTCTCGGATGCAATCCGCGAGATCCACAACCACAATGCGTCGCGCCTTTCATACGAGGAGACGTACCGTTACGCGTACAACCTCGTCATCTCCAAGCACGGCGACCTTTTGTACAATGGTGTCAAAAAACTCATCGCAGAGAACCTCGACCTGCTCGCCAAGGACGAGGTCGCGCCTGCATTCCCTGCGGGGACGAACGACGACCCGATGCATCAGAGTCAGGAGGGGGATAGGCTCCTAAAGGCGACAAGGAAGGTGTGGGACGACCATATGGGGAACATGCAGAAGCTGTCGCAGGTCTTGCGATATATGGCACGTTACATGCTTTACGTTTTTCACTTGTCACTGATGCGGTCCTTTAGGATAGATTTTACACGCGCTCAGCGAACGTACCGGTGATATGGGACGCGGGACTCACCCAGTTTTTAGATCATATCATTTTTTCTGGGTTGTACCCAATCAAGAACCACCTTGTGTCTACGATCCTGAAGCAGATCCAGCTGGAACGCGACGGATACGTGATCAACCGCTCCGCAATGAAGAGCTGCGTCGACGTTCTCCTTGAACTGTCCGTCGACAAGCATGGTTCAACAGTGTACACTCAGCACCTCGAGCCAGACCTCCTGCGGGAGAGCGAGGCATTCTACAAAGCCGAGGGCGAGCGGCTCATGGACACCTGTGACGCGCCCGAATACCTCCAACGCGTCAGTCCCCATCCCCGAATTAAAACAACAGTCTGACAGGTCTCCCCCGTCCATAGGTAGAATCTCGCTTCCGCGCTGAAGAGCTCCGCACACATCACTACCTGTCCACGCGTACCCACGCACCGCTCCGGCGGATCCTCGAGGCTACTCTTCTCACGCC
>QFEC01020642.1:0-10394 GCA_003316585.1 Gomphus bonarii | reverse complement strand
CCCCCACGTAAACCCTGGGATCATGCAATTGAACTGATACCAGGTGCCAAGTCCTTTCGTCTCTCTAAATCACCCATGGCATCCCCAGTCTTCTTTGTAAAGAAAAAAGACAGTGGCCTCCACTTCATACAAGACTACAGGAAGCTTAATAATATAACCATCAAGAATGCTTATCCCCTTCCTCTTGTACCAGATATCATAAACAAGGTCACTGCTGCCAGGATCAAACACTTTACAAAACTAGACATTTGCTGGGGATATAACAATGTGCGCATAAAGGAAGGAGGTGAGTGGAAAGCTGCCTTCAGAACAAACCAAGGTCTATCTTCATGGTGTCCCAGTCTTGAGTTACAGAGCTCATAATAGTATGGTATTCTAAGTGGAGATTTCTATGGGTAGGTAGTGGAAAGGTATAGAAGCAGCTCAGTTGAGATTTATGAAAACGGACCCAGAGGTGGTGCTGACTCAGTGTCAACTCTATGAGGCTAGAGACCCAATCTTCCTAGGTAGATACCTAGTCCCCTGTACATTCAAGGGATTCATTAAGAGGAGATCTTGCAATGCTGCAGGAGAGTATGTGTGAGAGGTATCATTCTAGACCTACAGTAACATCCATCATGTCTATGAATTCACCCTCCCACTGTATCCCAGAGAGAGGATTGAACTAAGTCAAACCTCTACCTGCTCCTCATTCTGGAGTGGATTGAGAAGATATTTCAGTGGGTGCTTCCACTGAATATCTGGACAAGACCATATTGAGACACTATGCATTGAGAGGGGGGTGATGCCAAGGTTCAGCCTGTTTTTCTTATTTACACTCCCATATCTTGCATCTTCCAATTATATAACAAGCACTGGAGTAGGGTATAGGGTTGTAACTGGTGTGACAGTTACCCCTCAGCTTGATCTTGGAGGATTACTATCACACCAGATGGGCTTTCTATGTATTTATTGCTAGTAAACCCTGTATAAACTGAGGATTACCACTACATCAGGTGGAATAGTCTCAATCAGCTCATAATACCTTGTAATTATGGCCTTGTCAAAGCATTGCCCTCACAGTCCAAAGCAGAAAATTGTATATTATCAGTATTTAGTATGGCCATCTTGGGCTTTGAATACAGCCTCAATTCTTCTAGGCATACTCTCAATCAAGTTCTAACACACTTCAGCAGGTATTTTGTCCTATTCAGCCTCCTCTCTATCCCACAACTCAATTCAGGTCTGGAGACTGAGTAGGCCATTGTAGAAAAGTGACTTCATGATTTTTGAACCATTCATGGGCCTTTTTGCAGGTATGTTTAGGCTTATTACCTTGCTGAAAGATGGTATCCTGAGGAGATTTGCTGTAATAAGCAAGGGTTTCTTGAAGTTCATCATCCAAAACCTGGATGAAAAGGTCCTCATCTATCCTACTATCAATCTTGCATGCATACATGTATACCTAGGCCTATCCCAAAGCATGTAGCCTCACACCATCACATATCCACCTTCAAACTTTACTGGACTCTCTACTAGTCTATCACTTATCCCCTCCCCTGTCCCTTTCCAAGCCCATTTCCTGCCATCTTACCCAAGGTGATTATTTTAGTCTTATCTGACCATACCACACTCTTCCAGTCATCCAGAGTCTAATCTTTATGCCTGGTGGCAAAGTCCATTCTCTCAGTCCTATGCTTCTGCAATAGATGGGACTTCTTCTTCTTTACCATTGCCTCCACTCCAGTTCTCCTGAGGTGTTTACACACTGTCTGTGAAATGACAGGTTGATTGGTGATAGTTTGGAGTGCTTTGAACACTTGTACTGCTGTTTCAAGGTAATAAGCTTGACTGTATAGCAGATATTAGCTGGGGAGAGTTTGACAAGACAAATATCAGAAGACTTGAGGAGGTCAGGGCAATGTTTAGAACAATTTTTTGAGATGGTACTAATGCTGACACCAGTAGAGGATGATATCTGACAAGTAGTTTGGTCAGAGTTAAGTCTAGAAATGACTATGATGAGTTTATCAACAGAGAGAGGTGAAGTTCTGGAGTTGTTGATGCTTGTTTGTGCCATTTGAACTTTTCATATGTCACATGACTAGAAATCACATGACATGAACCAATTCCTCAGTTAAGCCTCTAATTTTGACTTTTTTACTCATTAACTGTTCGCAACAAAACCATTCAAATGAGACCTGTGATATGAAATAATCATATCTATAGAGGTTCTACATTGATTTGCTAGATTCATTTTTACAAGATAGCTGAGATCTTAGAGCTTGTATCACAATATTTTTATAATTTTAAAAATTAAACCAAATTTCCTATTAGATACACAATCCAAAACTTCCAAACATCCAAACAGCTTTGTTGCTTACTATATGATCCTTCCTGTGTATTTCCTTGGTTCTCTCAACAGTAAAAGTCCCATATAATTGTATTTAAAAATGCATTTATTGGTTAACCCAATAGTTCACCCTACCTGTGTCAAAGAGCTGTGGAGCTCAAAATAGTTGTTTAAAAATTCTGAGAATAATCACAGACCTTGTGTAATATTTCTGCTTTGCTCTGGGATTATTTTCAGACCCAATTATGAATATGTGTAGTCTGATTAATTAAATAATCTAACATTATAAATTACCAATGTGGCTCACTTGTATGTGTGTTACTAATACAATAGAGCTCTCAAGGGTGTAAAAAAAATTCAGCACCAAGAGAAAATACTAAGGAAAGCCTGTGATTATTCTCAGAATTGAACAATGAGTTTGAGCTCCTCAATTCTGTGATACAAGTTGGGTTGGCCAAAAATTGCATTTTTAAATAAATATATTTTGACCATCTACTGCTGGGAGCACCAAGGCATCATATTTTCAGATGAATATGTCATGAATTAACCAAGAAATGATGATTTGAAAATCAGCTCAAAATGAAAAAGTTGGTGAGTCAGCAGACCCGGCATTATCACCATGGGAATGGTGAATAGAGAATATTAGTTACTCAATAATTATTGGCAACTAATACTGTCTGTTAGAATCATGCCAGGCCAGTTAGTGTAATAACAGTTCCTGAGCCTCATCAATCTCTTGTTGCTTTTTCTGTCCATTTTTTGCCTTTCTGTGGATTCCGACACAAAGATTCAGTACAGGCAAGATCTGATTGCTTGATAGTTCACCAAGACTCCATTAGTACTCAAAAGTATAAAACCATTGCATGAAAGAACACCACTTTGGGGTTTGACAACCACTAAAGATTATCAGGATGCATTCAAAAAAGACACTGGTATAATTGTAAATCTTGAGTAAACTCCTTATAACCCAATCTCTAGTTGTACTATGTTATGCTACTGATGCATAGGCATGAGATCAACTATGACAATACGACCTGATGAATATCCAAAGCACGCTTTGGAGGTAGAGAAGGCAACTTTATGAAATTTACGGAATTCAGGGAGAATCCAACAAGATTGCAGTGGTGAGTCAGTGAGAATCCAGTCACTCGTTCGCGAGATAGATATCTGGGGCACCCCCGGAGGGAAGAGATGAAAGTGGCCAGAGAGGACATGAGTGACTCTCCTTCCGTCTGAAAATTGGAAGGATTCATGTTCAGGTAGTGGTATTGAATCACTAGAGGTAGTGTCCCATATACGGACTGAGCCGTCCCACGAGCCGGACACGACATGCGTACCATCAGATGAGAACGCAACCGATGTCACAGACCCTGTATGTCCCAACAGTGTATGTTCTATCGCTCCGCTGGTCGTATTCCATGTTCGGATTGAGTAGTCGTGCGACCCAGACACGAGACGTGATCCATCGTCCGAGAAGGCAACAGAGTACATCCAATCTGAATGGCCCGTGAGTATATGCTCTACTTTCCCTCGAGATACATGCCATATCCGGACAGAGCCGTCATTACAGCCCGACGCTACACGTCTCCCATCAGGCGAGAATGCAGCGGAGGTCACACAATCTGGATGTTCCTTCAGTTTTCGGTTTATCTTTCCAGTAGCTGTCTTCCAGAGGATGACTGACTTGTCCCTTGATCCAGACACGATGTATTTCCCGTCAGGCGAGAAAGCAACGGACTCCACCGGCCTTGAATGACCCTCGAGGACATGCTCTATCTCCCCAGTGGTGGCATTCCAGACTCGGATGGTCTTGTCGTCCGACCCGGACACGACTCGTGTCCCATCAGCCGAGAATGCAACTGAATTTACCTCGTCTGAGTGTCCCTCGACTGCCTGTTCTTGCTTTCCCCTGATTGCCTTCCAAACCACCATTGTTGGGTGCGAACCAGAAAACACGCTTGCACTGACACGTGAAAGGGATCCCAGATCTATGCTTGCACTGCGTTCCGTTTCCGAGTCGCTCGTCACATCCCAAATCAGGACTGAGCCGTCAATCGCGGCAGATGCCGCGTGTGTCCCGTCAGGTGAGAACGCGACAGAGTACACTATACCCGTATGTCCATTGAATACATGCACTGTCTCCCCCGAAGCCACATCCCACATACGCACTGAGTCATCCGACGACCCAGATACGACCCGTGTACCATCGGGAGAGAATGCAACAGATCGCACCCAATGTGTATGTCCCTCTAGTATACGCTCTAATTTCCAGCTAGCCGTATTCCAAATCCGGATTGACCTGTCACAAGAACCAGAGACTAAACATGTGCCATCACCTGAGAAGGCAGCCGAGATCACCGCCCCTGAATGTCCCTCGAGTACATGCTCAACTGTCCCCGTAGTGGCATGCCAAATGCTGACAGTGGTGTCATCCGTCCCAGACACAACATGTTTCCCATCGGGCGAGAAAGCAACGGACCATACCAGCGAATTAAATTTTTGTATGCGCTTCGTCTCCCCTGTCATGGTATCCCATATCCTAGCAGTGGTGTCGTGAGAGCCAGAGACAACTTTTGTTCCATCACGCGAGAAAGCAACCATTCTAACCCATTTTGAATGTCCCTGGAGTATGTGCTCCACCTCCCCCGTTCTCACATTCCAAATTTGAATCGACCCGTCGGCCGAGCCAGATACGATTTGTGTTCCATCAGGCGAGAAGGCAACGGACCACACTGGATTTGAATGCCCCACCAGTACGCGCTCAATCTCCCCCGTAGTAGCATTCCAGATACGAACTGAACAGTCTGAACACCCAGACACAAGACGTGTCCCCTCAGGCGAAAATGCAACGGAGCGTACAGGTAAAGGGTGTGTCATGACATGCTCGGATGATCCCCATGAGTCCGCAATACCCACCACCACTCTAGGTATGTGACCGAACAGCGTCAGATACTGATGTCTTATCAATCCTCGTTTAGGGATCCATGCGAGGGCTGACCCATACGTGTTGAGGCAGTGATGTTTCATCGCCTCAAACGCCATCTGTAGGTAACGACGAGCATCCTCGAGTAGCAATCCGTAGTGTGCATCGGTCTTGAAGTATTTCTGGGGAATGGTGAGCTAAACTCCTCTACCATGTTGATTACTAACCGAGTTGGCTTCTTTTGCCATGCTAAGAGACTTCAGGCCAGACTCAAGCTTTCCAAACACGCTGAGACACTCAAACCAGTGCAATAAGTGTGTATTAACGAATGTGCCAAGTTCTCTGAGCATGGGTACAATGTCTGCAGAGGGGAATGCAAGAGCCTCTACAAGATGAGACGCCCAGTACAAGCAGGAGTATCGGAGAGTCTCAGAAATGACGCCAGGATCGGAGATGTCATGAGACAGTTCGACTATGGGGGGATCACGTAAGTCGCAGATGTTACGCCGAAGTGACTTATTCAACCTCTGGAGACACTTGAGGGTAAGTTTGTGGTGGGTATCGGAAGCATCAATGCTGTGCCTGCAGCAACGTTTCGGGTTGACAATGAATTCTTGAAACGAGGCGTGAAAGATGGTGACGGGACTGTTCTCAGTCACATGAATCACAGATTGTAATGGCAACAAGGCAAATTGAATGTCACGCTTGTCCAGGTCCAGTAGCGATCCGATGTACTCCATGGACAGTGGTGTTTGAACACAGACCACGGCAGCTAGTACATCATTTCTGTTGGAGCTTCCGCTCCTAGCTGGCTGGAGAAAGGCCAGGTCTACAATGTGCTGGTAGAGTGTGTCGATCGGTGCAGTATGGGGCGGAGAGATGAGAGTAGAACCAAGTTGGGTGATCTCCGCCAACCGAGCCCTGTTATCTTGATTTATCGCACCGATATAACGAACGGCCGTCGCAGCATAAATGAACAGATCTGCGGACAGATCGAGAAGAATTCTAAACTGATCCACGGGAGGCCACTCAGGCAAGCCCGGCGAGAATAAATCCTTTTTGGCAATTTCAGACAACGAATTTCGAAGATATGTATGAATATCATTTCGTACGACGTCCTGTGTTGCTTCCTGCAAAGATGTTTCAATAAAGACCTGCATATCTGGTGAATGAGCAGGATGGGTGTGAAATATGCTTTCAATCCAGTTCTCCGGTCGGCTGGTAATGAAGACCTTGAGAGCCAGATCGGTTACGCCATCAAGGATAGCCTTGACGAACATTTCTACTATCCCCGATGCCGAGCATTCATCCATCGCATCTATGACGATAATACAATAAACTCCTTGTTCGTTTCCAGTAGCGATCCTGACAGGATTGACGACCAGGGAATGGAATTGTTCAAATAGATCATTGAGATCTGCGACGTCAGGTTTGTTCTCGAGGACGTCATGGATGACTGATCGGATCTTTGGGTTAGATCGAGCAAGCATTGTTGCAACTGTAGGGATGATGCGACGTGCATTCATCAATCCTGAGCGAGAGCAGAAGAAACTGCCCCCAAGCTTGTTTTGCGCATCTAGACGTTTGCAGAGGGTGTGAGCGATGCTCGTTTTCCCTGTACCGAGCTGGCCGTTGAGCCAATAGACGTTTGGAGTTGAAGGATCATGCGCCCAGGCTTCAAGATCGGCCAATATCTGCACACGGGTGTCTTCCATGCACCCGTGAGGTTGATCACCTTCGGCGCCGTATCGTGTGTCATAGGATGCGTGCTCCGCGGGTTTGAGTAACGCTAAGGGATCTGGGGAGATATCTACACTATCTTGAGTATGGAAGCGGTGTCATTAAGCAGTGCCCCACTTACTGACTGTATTCTGGACAACAACATCACCCTGGGTATCTGCAACATAAATATGACTAGTAGTTGGCTCTGAGATATATTGTATTCATCGTCAAAAAACTCACTGACGGTGTTCCCAGTGATAGAATATACGATTCCGGGTGACGACATGGATTATAGGTTCGAATGCAAAATTTCTGCTTGGGACTGAAGTCGACTACGTGAGATGGGTCGAAAGAGAAGAATGTGTGAGGTGCAGGGACCGCTTGCGAAGGCGATGCCAGCGCCAGAACCTTGTTGTGGGAAGTTCAACCACGCCTAGTACCACTACTCCTTTTGATTTGCGGAAGACCCACTTGCGGTTATTATTTTAGAGACCTGCAAGACTATTTCCATGTGCCTTTGATATAACTCCCCAGCTGAATATTTGCGCTGGACCGCTAGTCACAACCGTGGGTGACATAGCCGCCATCAGGAAATTTCTAGCAAGTGGGACAGAATGTGAGTAGAAACAGTTCCACTGATCCAATCACATAGATGCTGATAATAGACGTTCCCCATACATGGAGAAGGACCCGGGTGGGAAAGGACTCCCGGAACAGCAGCCAAAGGCAGGAAACTGTACATTGATAAGGGATGGAGGAAAGTGCGGCTAGGAAGGATGGCCAAAGAGGGTGAGTTGGGTATGGTAGTCAAGGCCCCAAAGACTAGCAGATATAATATCTATCCCATTCCGATTGTGCAGAGAATTAGTCTGTGGTGTTGGATCATTCGGTGCTTACAGTGGAGGCAGGACAATAGTTCTGAGAGATTTGGGATGCCCACTTTCATATCCATATGATCCCTTGTAAACAGACTCTGAACAGGCTTAGCTGTCTGCCATGAGAATCACCCTGCCGGGATGAAAATGCCAGCAAAGAGAATAGTCATTATTACTGGTCAGTCTCAAACACGTACCTCGACACACCTCTGTTCAAATTGACCTTGAGTAATTCATTTCTCCAATCTATCATCTGCTCTCAACTTGAGCCTGACTTCACAATTACCTATGCAAGATGTATTGTAATTAAGTTCTATAGAGTGTGGTAAACATCGTGCGTAAAATTTACCTTGAATTTCCCAGGCCTACTGGGGGTAGAACGACTAAAAAGCGGGTCATTGAAGCCCCTAATGCTCATCAAAGACATTTGGGGACCTGCCTGTAGTCATTTCTGGGGAACTATAGGAGTCCAAAAGATTTCTGCAACTCAGGTAGATTTTCACTTCCTATACTGTGTGGGGATTCATGAGATGAGAGACATAGAATTTTAGGATAGAATTTTAGGGAACAGTTGTTTTTACAGTAACACAATTGGATGAAAGACTCTATATATTAGCGAAAAAGTTTGTTGGATAGCGCCATCAATCCGCAAGTGGGCATTGAATTTCATATTACTAAAAATGCCTTTAGGCCAAACTATAGAATTGTTTAGCAGCAACTCCGAAGCACACCACAATTTCAAAAAATTCTCCGAGGTATTGCATGAGCATGAATGAGCCAGTGGCTCACTTAGGCAAGTTGGCAAACCGAGCGTATGGAAGTCAGCGTAACTGACGCCCCCATTCCAACGGGATTCCTTGTTAAATAGATGACTCAACTCCTCTTACATTTCCTCACTATCACAACCATGACACTTAGAAACATTTTTGTCCTTGTTACTTTCACAGTATATCAACTGTGGAGTGCAGAGTTTGGAACTACTTTAGTTTCTCACTTCATACTTCAGCTGCTAGATCAAACTGTGTCAAAGTGATCTGGCACTTCAGCAGGTTATGGGCCCCATGCCCTAGCAACTGACAAAGCAGCCCCAAACTTTATTACCACATCCACAACATCAACTTGCAATCCAACACATCCTAAACATGTCTAATTCAACTCCAAGGACAAACTAGTGACAGGTATGCATATCAATACACATACCAGACCAAACTTCATATGCAAACCTTGTTTGGCTGGAAAAATGAATGCAAAGCCTTTTGCAACTTCTACAAGTCTTGCAGAAAACCCCCTTGATCTCATTCATACCAACCTGCATGGTCCTTTTAAGACACCAACCTTTTCAGGGTACCAGTACTGGATAGTATTTATTGATGACAATACTTGTTTCTGAGCAATACACTTCCTCCATACTAAGGATCAAACTTTTGAAGCATTCAAATCCTTTAAGGCAAAGGTTGAAAATCACTGAAATTAAAAAATCAAAGCAATGATTGATGATAAAGGTGGAGAATATATGTCAAAAGCATTTCTTACCTTCACCAATGCATGTGGCATTGAACACCTACACATAGTTCAAAATAGACCACAACAGAATGGAGTAGTGAAATGTGCAAATCATACAATCAAAGAACATGCCATAGCTATGCTCTATGAAGCTAATTTACCTATGTTATTCTTGGGAGAAGTAGTGAACACTTACATAACACTTCAGAACAAATGCACCATTGGAGAAAACACCATATGAGCTCTGGTACAGATGAAAACCAGATGTCTCAAACCTTTGAGTGTGGGGGTGTTTAGCATATGTTCACACATTCAAAGTACTGGACATCTGTATCAATGCTGCAAGACTTACATAATGATGATTTTGAGTCAGGGACAACTTCATCAACAGTGTCAGAACCCCCTGATACTTCCCACACTATGACAGACTCTCCATACAATGAAAATCACTCATCACCATCTATAGTGATGTCCTCAGGTGACCCTGTGCCACCAGAAGAACAATTGACTTCTGTTGAACCTACAGTGACTCAAAAAATTGTCCCAATGTTTTGCACTTTCTGCTTCATGGTCACATATCATCACAACAAGGCCAAACAGAGCCAATATGTTGGTGTATGTAAGAGAGGTCTTGTTAAGGGCTACATGTGAAATCAAGAATTATGTAATTTGATGATATTTCCATAGAGATACAGTCAATTCATTTTGGGGACTCATTGGGACAATCATTTAACTGGGTATCAGAAATACAGAAAATGCACAATTCAGTACTTTGTATTGCCCCCCTTGGCCTTTATGACTGCTTCCACCCTTCTAGGCATACTTTCAATCAACTTCTGACACACCTCTGGCTCTATAGCATTCCACACCTCTGCCACTCTCTCCCAAATCTGCCAAACTCCTGTTGCTGGTGCTTCATACTTACACAACTGCAATTTGATGATGCCAGAGGTGTTCAATGGGATTCAGGTCTGGAGACTGTGGTGCCCAGTCTAGGAGAGTGATATCATTCTCTTCTATCCAGTTTCTGGCCTTTCTG
>QFEC01020574.1:0-20869 GCA_003316585.1 Gomphus bonarii | reverse complement strand
GGAGGTCCATATGTGTGATGTGGAGGTCCATATGTGTGATGTGGAGGTCCATATGTGTGATGTGGAGGTCCATATGTGTGATGTGGAGGTCCATATGTGTGATGTGGAGGTCTGTATGTGTGACATGGAGGTCCATGTGCCAGATTGATGACATAGTGAGGATGACAGGGACAGAGTATGGAGTGTATGGAGGTCATGTGGAGGGTGTCCATGGTGCAGAGTATGACAGAGGGGTGAGATCGATCCAGGGGGGCATGAAGATGAAGGATTAATGGGCGCTAAGGGCGGAGATATGTCAGAGGGGATCTGGGATCTAATAGATAAGAGTTACATTCAACATTCTCTCCAAGGATATCCATGTAGAAATAGGATGTAAAGGTTGTTTAGACACAAATATAATTTTTATCATACTTTACACTTAACCAAATAAAAAAATTTCATGCTATAGTTATATGAATTTATCTGGCTGATGGAATGGAAAGGGGGCTGGGACAGTCTAGAGTTCATATAGTTGCTGATACTCAAACACAGTAACTTTTGTAACAGACAAAAATTTTTTTTGGCTCAAAAAACAGCCTTCAAATTTGGAGCCAAACACACTCAAAGCCACCTTGAACAAAATTTTCACTTTTTTTGAGCATGGCAAATTTTGAGTACATATTGTCATTTCTGTACACCCCATCTAGTGGCTGGGGATAGGGATCTATAATGCACAAAAGTATCTTACAACTTGGAGTTAGGGATGCAGTTCCCCCACCTTTTATTTATTGGCGAAATTTTACAAATATTTTTTTTGATGGCAAAATTAGCTAGACTATAGAGGGGAATTGTTTGCGCTATTTTCTGAGGTTTTTATTGCCAAAATGAGATACCGGCCAAATTTTTGAGATCCTATGACGCGACTGGCCGCTTGAATCTAGTTCATCTCATAGTTTAATTATGCCTAAAAGCACGTAAAAAAAGTGGAAACGGTCGACCATAATTGTCGAGTTTGACTGTCCGCAAATATATATACATGATCAGGTCTGGAGATCAGGTCAGTCCATAACACTTAACATCAGCTTGTGATAGGTGCAACCTCCCATCATAACTTTACCTCAGACTGTGAGTTTAAGCATTGTATTATCAGACCTCACTGCCCGTATCTAGTCATTTTTAACTTAATCCGTCATTAGCTCCTAGCACTCGCTTCCATCTCTTGCTCCCCAGCATGCTCCAAGCTTTCCGTATCTCTCGAACCTGGACTCATTCTGTTCGCAGACTTATACATTCACCCACTCCATTATATCCCCGAGCATTTGCGTCCAGCATCACGACGATAAGGATTGCCTCTCTAGGCTGCGGCATTGTAGGAGGGGCATTGTACGCCAACCAATTTGTATTACATGCGGATCCCGACGAGATCAATGACACCAGGGGCCCTAGAACACCATTATCCACCCTAATACGCTCGTACGTGGTTTATACCCTCTGCTCGATCCCCGTGTTAGTCGACTACTCTCCCACTCTGCTTGTCACTCTCATGGCAATTCCTGGTGTAAAGCATGTTACTGAAGCCATCGTCCGGTCTACGTTCTTCTCCCAGTTTGTTGGCGGTGACAGCGCTGAAGATACCATTCCGCTCTTGATGCAACTGAGAGAGAACAATAAAGGCGTTCTTTTAGCGTATAGTGTGGAGGTCGACCTTAATAAAGCAGAAAGACAGGCAGAGAAACAGGCAGCTCATTATACATCTGAGTCAGCGGTTTACAAGAAGAACGTCGAAGAGACTCTCAAATGCATTGATGTTGCTGCAGATTTCGAAGATCGACATAGAACTAGTGCTGATTCAGGTACTGGCAGGAAAACATGGGTCGCGATTAAGCTTGTTGGCTGCACATTTTTCATGCATATGGCTTCACGACTGACATTCGCATCATTCCAGACCGCACTTCTACCCTCTGCACAATCTCTTAAGAAACTCTCCAATCACTTATGTGAAACCCGACCCAAGATATCACTTTCTGTCCCCTTTCCTGGATGTCCCCATCCCTCGGACCTCGCTTTCATTGAATCTGGAGCACCACCCCCTGCAACACTATCGAAAGCGGACGTAGAAACACTGAAAGAACTGTACCATGACCTGACCCGTATTGCTCTAAGAGGCGATCAACGTGGCGTCAAGATCATTGTAGATGCAGAGCATTCTTGGTATCAGGTCTGTGCTTAGTGCAACGTACATCCAATCTATTCACCAATTTTCTGAACACGTGAACACAGCCAGCCATAGATGCTTTCACTCTGGCTATGATGCGACGCTTCAACACAACGCAGAGGCGTTCCAACAATATAATGCAGCACGAGGTGCAGCCCTTGGTATATGCAACGTTCCAAGCATACTTGAAGCGGTGAGTCATGTTGTCACTTCAATAATATTAGGTTGACTGCTCGCTTAGTACCCCAAGTCATATCATGCAAAGTCTGGAGGATGCCAAGGCTGGTGGATACTCCCTCGGCGTCAAGCTCGTTCGGGGCGCATATCATCCCTACGAAGTCCAGGCAAGTCAGTCTCATCAAACGTGTCCCGTTTGGATGGAGAAGAAGGACACAGATGCATGCTATGACCAATCCGTTAGTCTCTTGCTGTCCGCCCTGAAGGCTGATATTATCACCCACAAATTACCACACATTGGTCTTCTCTTTGGCACGCATAACTCAGAAAGCTGTACCAAGATATTAAACCGACTTGTTCATGAAGGAATAGCAACAGAGATGGACGAGCTGGTTATTGTCGGTGAAGAGGTTGCAGAGAGGTGTGCTATTGGACAGCTATTTGGTTAGTGAAAATGCCTGTCGACTTATACGACAGATCGCTCATGCCATCTTAGGTATGTCAGATGCCTTAACCAACAAGTTAGTCAACAAAATAAGATCGCCTTCTCCATTCGTGATCAAGTGAGTCCATGCTACAACTGGTTTTTACCCGGCTTATTCAAATTGCATAGGTATGTTCCGTATGGACCACTATCGACGGTAAAAAGAAATCTTCTTTTAATTTTCTCTACATTTTGATTCCCATGTGAACAACACAGGTCATGCCCTACTTGAGTCGAAGAGCAATAGAGAATAAGTCGGTTCTTTCAGGCGAAGGAGGAGCCAATGCAGAGCGGCAGCGTATAGGTGCCGAAATTCGCAAACGACTCTTGGGATTCTAGTTCATTGTTTTAATTTTGACGGAGAGATACATGTCAACTTCTAGACTGTTTTTCGGCATCAGGCATCATATATTCTGACCAACACTTCCTATATCATACATACTAGCCAATAGGAAAAATCATCTGCGAGCATCAATCTTGGTGTGGTTATCCTCATCATGCTTTACCGACCAGGTCGGCAAACTCACGACTCCATGAAGATCTCCGGACACTTTCAACATACCCCTCAAATCGTGGTGCGACCCCAGGGGAGTTGATTTTGCTAAGAGCCGCAATAGCCCTAAGTGCGCTACGTTGGAGCTCTGCAGTCCGTTCGAGGTCCTGTTTGACGGTGTCCTTGGTAACTGCTGCGCCTCTCATTGTTTTCTCTAGGTCGGGGGTGACTTCATCAAGCCGCTGTGCAAGTGCAGTTGGGGCAACTTGAGAAAGTCGGAAAAGCATCATGTGACATAGGACTTTGATCTCATCCGCTTCATCCGTAAGTCCAGCCAGCACTCGACCAAAGAACTCATGTAGATCAAGTTTGTTGAGACATGTATCGAGCTGACCATCATTTCGATGACAAAGTGACAACAACAATAAAACTTGAAAAGCTTACAAGAGTATACATGGTTTCATAAGCAGTTTTGCGTGCTTCCAGGCCATCATCGACCTTATGCTGCCATGGCCCCATCTGTACTAATCGGATAAGCGATTGGTTGATTACGGTCTCTGCGTAAAGGTAAGGTAGTAGCGCCGCAAGATGGTCACGAATCAGATGTGGCTTGTTGCGCGCTGCTGCATTTAGGGCGGATAACGATAAACGGCGCACAGTCTGACGACACGATCAACTGCATACGGTCAAAACGTGAAGAATGTACTTACAAGATCTCCGTCAACCACAAGCGATAGGAAATTAATAATAAGTGGCGCCAACAGTTCATCATAGGATCGCGCTGTATCTGCAAAAGTATATCGGATTGCAGAGACAACAGTCGCTCTAACTGATGGTGTTGGGTCTCGCAATCGTGCCTGCATTCATTTCAGTATGCTTGTCATCGTCTGAATGGCGAATCTTACTTGAAGCTGGGGTAAATATTTGGAAGGATTTGTCGTGGTCAATTTGCCGAGACAAGCGGCTGCTACGTTCCGTGTTGCCTCCTCTGAATTCTCAGAACGCTCAAATAGTGGCACCCACAAAGCGTCCGCCACGTTTTCGAGTTGTCCGATAGAGCAATTGCTGACAACCTAGCGGAAGAGTTTTAGCGGCTAGGGAGAAAGTGGATTTATATAATCTTACTTCTTTCAAAGCGTGGAGTGCCAGAAGTCTCTTTTCATTGTTAGATTGGACAAGATTGATGATAGCCGGTAGGAAGTGTTGGATATTACCAATAGCCATGTTACCTGAGCAGGCCTGAAGTGAACTTAGAAACCAGTCATGCTAGCTGAAGAACTTACCGGCAGCAAATGCAGCAGCCGTTCGTGTCTCTTCTGACTCTGCAGTGAACAAAGAAATTGAGATGTTGAAGATATCAAATTGGAGAGTCATGTCGCTACTTTTAATCAGCAAGACCACTTGGCGAACGGTACAATAATCTCACATGAATCGTCCTAACTCTCCAAGAATAAGAAGGCTGAGCACCAGTTGGGATTCCTTCGCCTTGGATCCGGGCTATTAAGGGGTTAGCGTGTATCCGCAGAAAGTTGTCTCATTGGGTACCTTTAGCGACTTTGAAAATTCAGCTATCATTCCAGCAGCGACAGCCTTCTGGCTCCGGACGACTCGGCTGACGATTTTGGCGATATTTCCAGGGACAGCTTCAGCTTTCTTGGCATTATTCAACGAAGTAACTAGGCCAGGCACGACATGTGAAGCAATTTGACTGTCGGCCTCGACGAGGGCGCCAAAGAAACTTAAAAGAGCGTCCAAGCATGCGCCCGAGACAAGTGGAGAGTGGGCAAGTGGGTATATGTCCTGAAGGAGTGCCCGTTCGACCTCTAGGAAGGATGAAGCGGGTGAATATTGAAGGAGGGTGGTGAGTGTGGTGAGTGCTTGGGACAAGAGAGCAATATCCGTGGTGGTCATGTATAACCCAAGTTGGGGAATAAGATGTGGTGCGAGATCTGGAGGTACACCACCTCGATATCTATCCAGGATATTAGTCACTAATCGGGTTGTCTCGACTTTTAAGTACGCACTTGGTGATCAGGATGTTAAGAGTTCCAAAAGCATCATGTTTGCCTGCCCTTCCACTCCTCTTAAGAACATTGGACACCCAATCAATGCAAGCATTAATCCATTGATCATCTACCTCCGCCTCTGTGGCAACTCTTTGTACAACCTTCACAGGACCCTCTGTTCTCCCGCCAGGCCTCAACAACGCCTGCCACTCCTGTCCTTCCTTTCTTCTTACAACCGTTGGAGCAGAGACCCACAAATCAGCAATGAGCTCTCCAGCGCGCTCGCGGACGTCTGCATCTGTATCGTTAGCCTTGAGTCGATGCACAGCTTCATCGTAGACGCTGTCTGCCCAATCTGTAATCTTCACTGATTTAAGAGCCACCAATAGGGCAGAGAAAACACGGAAGGCCTCAGCAGCGACGCGAGGGTGCTTTTCGCGCACCGCTTTGAGAAGTGAGGGAGTGACAGATGGCAACGATGCATTGAATGTATGTGCAGAGTGTGTGGCCAAGAATAGAACCAAGAAAGATAGAACAGTAACATGCAGAGCAGCCGTAGCAGTGGTAGGAGACTGAGATAAGACAGATTGAGTTGTCGACATGATAGATGTGACTTGGCTTGAGAGGCAACCAGGAAGAACAGTCAGCAATACAAGAAGAAGATTAAACCCCGCCTGAAGGGTGGCGGGAGGCGCCTTGGAAGATTGAAGTTGTTTCAATAAGGTCTTGGCAAGGGAAGGGACTTGAGAGCGCAAGAGCGTGTAAGGAGATTCTTCGACATCCATTTGACCTTCTTCGCGCTTCCGCTTTCCACCAACAGGTGAAATATCTAGCCCCTTTATTTGATCACCATACACTCCGGTCTGAATCAGAAGAAGGACATAGGTTCCCCATATTTCGAGCCGAACGCTCTCTTCGCGATCCCCAAAGCGAGAGATCAGTACAGGGGATACAGTCTTGTAAAGGGCAACGAGGAGCTCCGGACGAGTACCAATTATGGAGGAAAGGACTTTGGTTGCTGAACGACGTATCTTGTAGGACGTATCTTCATCATCAGAATATCTGACAGACAACTTTAGGGATATCCATGATACCTAGAATTCACTCACTCATCGTCAAGCTCAGCATCATCCTCATCATCCCCATCTGTCATCTCGGTGTCCTCATCCTCAACATCACCCGAATAGTTCTAAAACTAAGGGTGAATAATAATTTTTCATGTTGTTCGAAGACGCACGGGATCATACTTGATTAAAGCCACTCCAGTGTACATGATCTGGCCTAAAAAGGGACTGATATCTGCAGGACACCTCAAGACGAGAGATTCCAAAGCCTACAGTACTTTCAACTTATAGGTAACAACCCACGTGCATGGGGCACACCTGAAGACTGCTTTCCCGTAATTCATCATCATCGTGAGAAGTGCCTTTAAGAATTCCAGGTACAAGATCATTGAAGGCAGGAGCGACAATCTGGGGGGAGAATCGCGCAATGGCAGCTATGAGTTGAACCGTGGTTCGCTGTGTGACTACTGCTGTAGATGAACTGAGAGATGACATGATGACGTTCTTTAATAAATCCATGGTGATTGAGAGAGGTGTGATCGGCAGAAATTGTGCTGGAGATGGATCAAGCGAGATGTGAGCGAACGTAAGAAAGAATTTAGAAAGCAACCCAAAAAGCAATAACTCACCCAAGGTCACAATCGTCCGTTTACGTACTGCTGGGCGGGGATGCTCAAGCAATGGTGTCATTACTTGGACAGGGTGAACTTGGAATTCCAACGTAGATAGATGCACAGAGAACCGGGTGATGAGAATGGAGATGGTAGACAAAGTCTCCAACAAGGTTTCGGTAGGCGTGGACGGCTTTAAATATGATCATACCTTAGACTACGAGCAAAGTATATTAAGTTCCCACGTACGGTCTGGAGTTGATAAAGAAACTTTGGGGTCAGTTTGGCACACGCCTTGGCTCCAAGATTGCCGTCCTGAGGAAGTTCCAGAGTAACGGTTTTCAACGCTGTAGATTTAATTAAAGTAAAAATCTCTCCTTGTCCCCTCATAGTTAGACGAACCCAGACCAGCAATATCTCTCAGTTCCTCATCTTGACCCCCAGTAAACTCAACTAGAGAATCAACGACATAATCCAGCTGAGGTTCTCGGACGATGTTGATTAATTTTCCTAGGCTGCACTCGCTTCAAGGGTGAAGGTCCATGATAAAACTATATGCTTACCATTTAACAGCCTGATTTTTGACTTCTGAAATTTTGTCTTGAACAAGCTTGAGAACATGCTGAAGGACTTTTCGTTCTATGCTTTCATCTGCCGTGAGAATGGATGGCTCTGATTTTACTAGGGTCATGAGATCATTGAGAGCCATAAAACTACACAGGGAAACAAGATCTGTAAGTCTACAAGCTGACAAAAGGGACTAATATTTCTCACCGAAAGTCCTGATCCGGGGACGTCATCTACACTCGAATTTGTTTTTATTAACTTGTTAGATGGTTTATGATTGTGGTACTAGCCTTCTCCATCAAACCATTCATAACATAAGTTTTGCTCATCTTGTCTTAAAGAGAAAATGGAATTAGAGGGATGGATTACGTAACTTGTGGGTGATGGTGGAAGACCTAAATTTTGTAGTGTCTACACTAGAAGCATAGAAAAAAATTTGACTAGAAATGGGTGATATAATCTAAAACTAAGACATGAAAGTGCTTCAAAATGTTTTAGTGGTACAGTAACTAATTCATGCAATGAACTGAAGCCCTATGAGCTCCTATTTAAGTATGTAAGTAATGCCCAAAGAGCAGTCAACTCTCATTTGATACAGCAACATGCCATAGTACTGAGTCGCCACGTAGTTCCGACCCTTTGGTCAAGGTCAAAGTGAGATCAAATGGGTCACTGAACAAGCTATTTACCCTACGACCGGTCATGACAACACTATGAGAACTACATACGGGATAAATAATGATATTCGACTGTTATTGACTAGTAGGGCGTCTACAAGGTGTAGATAACAATGAATTCAAAAGAAAGAAAAGAAAACCGACGTACCATGTACCAGCCCCGCACAGTGGGACTGTCGACCAAAAATCTTGCGGAACGGAGACCAAACTTCCGGGGACAAATTGCGCGGAGCTGCGGGCTGCGAAAAACTGGCCACGGTCACCTCAAAGACGGGGTCCGCGTTCCACCTGCGCTGGCTTGCTTTTGACTTTCACTTGCTTTGCATCGACAGCGAACAAAGACGGAGTGGACTAAAAATACTCTACGTGACCGTCTGCTTTTTACCATCTGAAACGCGTGCTACGATGCTCGCATCACAGACCTTCTCTTGGTTCTCTCCCTCCAAGTCGAACAAGCCGATTACACACACTCCAGCCGTGGTCACTACTCGCACCGTTCTCGCACCCAAGCCCAAATATCGAGATACATTAACGTTCGCGCCACTCCATAGGCTACCTGTTGGTAACCCACCTGCGTTACCCACACCGAAGAAACGCAAACGTGTTCAAGAACACGGACTGGATCACGTTCCGGAGTCTTCGATGGCGAAAGAAAAGATACAACGCGTTGATTCTGATCAAGAACATCGTGTTCCATCTGTTAAACGCGTCAGGACGCCCTCCAGAGGTAGCGGATCTTCGTCCTATCCAATCTCCCCCAAACCATCAAGACCTAAGCGCGCTGTTTCAGCGGTACCCACGAGACTAGTCGGTGATTTTTACACACCGGGTAGGACACGCAGTCCAAGTGCAAGGTCGCGTTCTACTACTGGCTTTGGATCCCTCGAGGGCCCTATTCCCCGTGAGTGCTGGACGACTCACGATGGTGCCTTCGCAGAAGATCTCATATCTGCAGAGACCGTCGTAAAAAAGCTCATGCATTCCTACAAATCTTGTGAGTACTGTATGTCAAAGTTTTCTTCCATAACCTTGACTTTCTTCAGATTTCAGAAATTTAGACGATTCCAATGATAAAAGTTTCGAGCCCCATCCTACCGAATTCCCATTCGTAGAACTAGAATATCCTAACACCAACGCCCGGGAAATTTTTCCCTTATTGGTCCCCAAAGATGAGGATCATTATAGTCCAGTAAAGGAGGTTAAGAAATCATTGTTTACTATCATCGAAAGTCAGATTTTTATCCCTCTTTCAATCTTCTATCTCACTGATATTAATCTTAGCCTATCTCTCACCATCACAGGCGTCACTATTTGGTACTTCCCCTGACCAACTCCTTCCCTCAGATTTTACGCCTCCGAAGCCGGACCCATCCCGCTCGTCGTCTCCTTCTTCTAAGTCGAAATCGCGATCGACCTCTCGCTCGGCGTCTCCTGCGCCACCTTCAGGAGATCTCCTCGCGACTCTCACGTACGCCAACAATCGGCGAGATGGTCCATTATTTGTTTCAACTTTCCAGAAAATTTCCGAGTTACTTCGCGCTATAAAGAAGGGCGAATACGACGAGGACGGATTCAGAGTCGATGCGGATGGCGAGGACGTTGATATGTTGGACCCCTCTCCACGACCTGTCCCTGATCCCAATCCTATGCGCAAAGTAGCGCAATCCTGGGATGGTGTTCCTCCCAAAATATGGAAGACGATTGTTGATGAGACATATCAACGTGCGGTCGGGCCAAACATACCCTTACTGAGGAAGTACCAGGCGTGGTCGAGTGAGGTCTACGGAGAACTAGAGACCGAGTGAGCTGCCCTCCCTGTTGCTGTTGACCGTTCCAGCTAATCTATACTCCTCCAAGCTTTGTTTCCGACATTGTGCACCACACTGGCTTGACACCATCCTCCCGTTTCTTTGATATGGGCTCTGGGGTCGGCACCGTCGTGCTGCAAGCAGCGTTGCAGGCAGGCTGTACTGCGTCTGGTATTGAAAAGATGTATCATCCAGCTCGCATCGCTACCATCCAGCTCCAGCAGTTTGGCAAGCGCTGCCGCATGTGGGGCGTGGAGCCTGGTGAGGCTGAACTTCTCACAGGCGATTTTACCGAGGATGATCGTGTCCGAGAACGGATCGTTGATGCAGATGTTGTTCTGTGCAACAACTGGGCTTTTAGCGAGAAGCGTGCGTCAGTAGTCATCGGAGGATGATCATGTGTGCTGATAATTTTGTTGACGGGCAGTAAATCAGTCGTTACTCAATCATTTTTTAGACATGAAAGAAGGTGCTATCGTCATCTCTCTTCGTTCCTTTATCCCGCCCAATTTCCGGTTATCTGAACATACGGTATGTATTTGGGACGTAGCAATGTGCTGTTCTCATTGTATATTTCAGATAGGGTCTCCAGCTGCAATTCTTCGTGTAGAAGAACGTCCTTTCATAAGCGGCTCTGTTTCATGGACATGTGGGGGAGGTGTTTACTTTGTCAATACCATCGATCGTAGCATGGTGGCCGATTTTCACGAACGGCTTCAAAACGGTCAAGTGTCACGGTCGCGCTCTACTCGGTCGCGGCGCATGTAGCACGAATAATGTTCTCGTTCTGTTGCATTCTAATCCAGTAGCAGCATATTTATCAAAGGATGGTGATACCATTTCCAACCGTCCCTCTCATCTATTTTTTTTGTCATCTGGGTTTCTGGCCATTTCAGTTCTTGTAATGGGGCGGAATTGTCTCAGTCGAACTTTTCTGTCTGCTATCCTAGTGCTGTTCTTGTTTTGTCCCACACCCTGCATAGAATCTGTAATATGGACTGGGGAACTCGAGTGATTCCAAAGTTCGCAGTAACAAAAAGCACTAGACAAAACCTCAGTGGGAATATAACTACGGACTAAGTCTCCTGAACGTAATTTCCTGCTCCAAAAATCTTCAATCACAACCGATAAAACTATAAATGAGTGAAACCTACCTGGAAAGACGCCCTGTTTTCCATTCAACTTGCCGGTCCACCAATCCTCTTGACTCGCCGTCTTCTCCACAATCTCTATCCGGTCGCCAGTATTAAAGTCTAAGTCGCCATCAGCCTGCGCCTGAAAATCGTATAGGGCTATCACGTATTGTGCAGCCGGCTTGGGCTTGGGCTTTAGTGGTGGGGGCGGGGGCGGCGCACGCTTGGTTGTTGAAGCTGTGCCAGGGTTTTGGGGAGTGTAAGGCGGGGGAGCTGCCGGTGCGGTAGGGGGAGGCGGGGGAGCCTTCTTTGTAAATGTAGAGGGTGAGCGTGAAACTGAGGATAATGAACTGGAAGAGGGGAGAGTGTTCGAGCGCGCAGCCATCCCACCAGGACGAGTAGCCATCATTTTGGCTACAAATGTAAATATGAGTTTATTAGTGATTGATGACACGAATTGGTGGACGCCTACCAGTGGACGTGATGCGCTTAGTGATCCCTAAACTTTCAACGCGCTCTACTACATCCCCATGACGTTCCAAGAACATTGTCGCAATATCATTAGGGTCGGCGGGGACCTCATACTTACCCTCAGCGAATCCTTGTAGTTTCTCGACCATAATATAATATATATTCAATCTGGATAGACAAATGAGTAAGTACCGTGAAAGCTGAGGAACATGGTAAAGACAAACTGCATATAGTAGTATGAATGGAAAAGGGGATCGATGAATTGAGTCGCAAGTGCCATAAACTGAGGTAGTTCAGCTTTCATAGTATTATTATAGTGTTCATACTCGTTTGCTGCGTTTTCGAATTCTTGTTCAAGCTATAATAGAATGCATAAATAAAAGCATGGCAAAATGAAAATGCGAAGCATACTTTGAACAAGTTTTTCTCGTCACTGAGAGACTTCTCCTTCTTGTCACGTAGTTTAGTCAACGAGTTGTTGAATCGGTCATAATCAGTCAGCTAGAAGATCAATCAACAACAAAGGCATTGTGTTGAGATGTAATGCAGACTTTATGATCGCGTTTGGTGATAGTTTTGCGTAAGTGCTTCATGATACCCTGAAGCTCCTTAGCTGGAGCTTGGACTTTCCCTTGGATGAGCTCTAGCTCGGGAGTTAAAGCTTCTCTGAGCTCTTCCATGGTGGCTTGGAAGAGGTCCACATTCTGCATCGTCTCCTTAGCCTCAGGATGTTTCACGAGTAGATCAAACTCTCCAGAAATCGGATGAAAAATATTGGCAAAGTGTATAGACCATTGTTGACCAGCGGTAAGCATTTCTGAAAAAAGCTATCAAAATTTTAGGCTGAATTTTCATGGGGAAATGCATACTTGAAATGTTTTCTGTGTAAACTTTAGTGTCCTTCAGGAGTTTGTCAATAGCGCCTTCCATGGCAGTGAACTTGCGATTGAACTCGTCGAATTCCGGGTCATTCGATTCTTTGGGCGAACATCGTGAGCATATTTCCAGCACGAACTATAAACTGGGCGCACTCTTAGAGATGCCGACTTTGGACGTCACCATGTGAGGTGTCCTGGGAAGGAAACGAGTCTATTCGTGTTGGAAATATTAAAAAAGTGAGCGTACCGCTTGATAGCTTTCGCAATGCCCTTCATTGTGGTCGAGGATATACAGTAAGAGAGGTGATACGTGTGGAGTCCTATACACAGCAAGATGGCGCGCGCTACATTTAGCGCCTGTCAAATTCCAAGTCCGTTTTGAGTAACAACGCGCATCTTACACTTTGCCAACCCGACGGGTTTGTCTGCGACACTATGTCAGACATACCATTCTCAGACAATATACTAGCTATACCTGGGACACCGCCTGTGACCACGCCTTCACTGGTAGCACCCTGTTCTTACGAAGATTTACGTGGAACAGACACGCCAATTGTTATCGACAATGGCGCCACGACGCTTAGATGGGGTTTTGCCACTTCTGAAACTCCTAGCTGCCAGCCAAATGTCATCACAAAATATAGGGAACGCAAGACAAACCGACCATTGCTCTTGTTCGGTGATGCCGTCGAGGTCGAGAGCGGTGCCAAAGCACAGGCGCGGACACCATGGGAGGGCGACGTTCTCCTCAACTTTGATGCCCTGGTGGGTCTGGGTATTCGTTCTTAACCACCATCAAAATCTTAATCACGTGATCTCGTCAGGAAAACGCGCTTGACTATATTTTTCTTAACCTTGGCATTGACACTGAAACCGTCGCTCATCCAGTCCTCATGTCCGAGCGTATCGCCACGCTCTCCCACTCCCGCTGTTGTATGCAGCATATCGTACACCTTTCACTTCAAACGCTTATTTCTTTTCTCTGAACAGTAACGTCGGAACTCATGTTTGAGCTGTATTCGGTCCCATCTCTTACATATTGTGTGGACTCTCTCATGGCATTATATCAAAACAAGCAAACTTCACCCTCACAGTCTTACTCAGCAGACGGTCTGGTCATTTCATTCAACACAGCTTCCACGTCGGTTATACCGGTGCTTGACGGGAGAGGTATTATGAGCCAGGCCAAACGGTGCGCGGCTCCTGTCTTTTTGTTTGTTTAGGTTTACTGATGGCAGAAGGAGACTCGCAGCATTCCGTGGTCCACCTCACAGTCCTACGACTATTTATTGAAGCTAATCCAACTTAAATATCCTGCGTTTCCTACACGGGTTACTTTATCTCATTCCATGGTATGTTCATGTTGTTCAACATAGTAAATTCTCACTTCATATTACCAGTGGATCTTCCAGAATATATGCGAGTTCTCTCCAGACTACATTCCACTCCTCCGCTCTTTCTGTGATCCGTTACAGCTGCGAGCGCACGAGCGAGTGATTCAGTTTCCTTTCTCTGCGCCGGTAAGTATTCAATTCTGTCATTACTTATTTCCTCTCAGTTAGCTCGTAGGTAGAATCCGAAAAGACTGAAGAAGAACTTTCACGCATCGCCGAGCGTAGAAAAGAACAGGGCCGTCGTTTGCAAGAGATAGCTGCGAAGCAACGCATAGAGAAGGTACACTACTTAAAATTTGATAACGCACCCTCGCTCACTCCTCCATAGTTGCTACAGAAAGAGAATGATCTGGCGTATCTGACAACCCTCAAGGAATCCAAAGGCACCCTACGAAAGACTGAGTGGCTGGTACGCATTTGAAATCATGAGTATTCCAGGACCCAAACTTGCTCCTTAGTCTCGCTTAGAGAGTGAAGGGTTTGAAGACGAAATTTCTCTGGAGGAAACCATCAAAAAGCTCGACATGAGTGTCAAAAAGGCAAGGAAAAAGGAGGTCGAGGGCGAAGATGTCACAGTACGCCTGATTCTTATCTATCATTGAGTGTTGTGGACTTTATTTCATTTGTATTTCAGGAAGAACCATCATTCCCTTTGGCAGATGTGCCAGACGACCAGGTGTCTATATGTCTTGAGACATGCTTCTGCTCTCTGTTGCTGATCCCTTGAATGATCCAGCTTGATGAAGAGGGCATGAAGGAGAAAAGGCGACAAAAACTCATGAAAGCCGGTTTTGAAGCGCGTATGAGGGCAAGACGCGAGAAAGAACGGGAGAGGGCGCAGCGTGTAGAGGAGGCGCGACGCGAAAACGATGAACGAGAGCGCGATCTGCCCGGCTGGGTAACTCGAATAAGGGCAGAACATAAGGTGTGTTTTATGGCTTGATCAATGGGGGAGATTAAGTAGTACTTTTTAGGCAGCTATGGAGAAGCTAAAGGATAGGAAAAGGCGGAAAGCTGCGCTCAGTGACCGGAAGAGCGCCACGGCACAAGCAAGGATGAAGACCATTGCAAGTTTGGCTAGCGAAACTCCTACTGGAAAGAAGAGGCGCAAGGGCAATGGAGGTTAGTACCTTCGACAACCGTGATTAGCATCGGCGGGACTGACTTATGGCTCGTGATTAATCAGAGGACACCTTTGGTGCCAATGACGATGACTGGGCTGTGTACCGAAAGATTGTATGCTGAATATATCTCCAATCTGATGCTCAGCTGGTTGATCAACTTCCCCTTCCAGAATACAACCGCTGCATCCTCTGACGAAGAAGACGACCTTACTCACTTGCAGGCTCTTGAATCCAAACTCTTGCAGCATGACCCCTCATTCACAGCTGCAGACACATATTCCTCCCTTGCGACTCAACGCTCCGCACTTCTTGAGGCATTCCGACCACAGTATGACGAAGCGGATGTCGCCGGTCAGTGTCGTATGCACTTGAGTGTTGAAAGGTGGCGTGTCTGCGAGCCATGGTTCAATCCTGTTATGGCTGGTGTCGACACTGCGGGGCTTGGGGAAGTGCTAGGGGTCGTCCTAGGTACCTTCAGCGAGCAAGAGAAGGCACGACTGGTTGGGGTATGCAATTTTTTTTCTTCGTTCCTTAGGAGACTAACACATCTAAGTATAGAATATATTCTTAACTGGCACACCCGCACAAATTCCAGGACTCGGGCCTCGACTGCGCGCGACAATGCGACCCATTATGGACCCAGATGTTCCGATTGAAATTGTCCATGCAGCAGATGTTGGACTCGACGCTTGGCGAGGCATGCGAGCGTTCGCAAATGCGAATAGAAATGAAATGGCAAGATATGGTGTGACTAAGTTGGAGTACGAGGAATTTGGTGGTGAGCGCATAAAGCGATGGTGGGGCGGAAACTGGAATTGGGCCATGTAGCTTGTCGGTATATCGTTTATCTGATTGCTCAATAACGCGTATCCAGCATAAAGGTTTTACATGTCTTGCACTTTATGAGGGAAAAAGAGAAGTGATGAGGTATGAAATGTAGCAAGAAGACTGCAAAGTGTAATACAATCATACAACTAGGAGCAGCATGAGGTAGCCAAGGTCGATTGCGGTTGGTTAACGTTTACTGATCTCTCGCTCGCTGCAGACCCAGGGCCAGCTGATGCGGCTGCATCTGGTTGAGAGTCGATCAGGCGGGTCTTGATATCTCTGTGAAGATAATTAGCTAGAAGTGAAAATAATTGATAAGAAAAAAAAAATACCGGGCCAGTGTAAAGAAGGCTTCCTCTACGCCTTCGTTGACCTTTGCACTGGTCTCAAGGAAACGGATACCGAACTCGTTAGCGAGATCACGACCTTGCTCCTCAGTGACAGCCTTTTTCTCTACCCAATCCGACTTGTTTCCGATAAGAATCTTGTTCACGCCTTCCGAAGCATGCTGCTCGATATTCGCATGCCACGTCCGGATGTCTTAGGTGTCATAAGGAAGAGAAAAAAGTGGATGGGGGAGCAAGAGCGTACTATTGAATGATCGTTCATCTGTGACATCATATACAAGTAGTATTCCCATTGCACCGCGGTAGTACGCAGTCGTTATTGTCCTAAACCGCTCCTGACCTGCCGTATCCCACTAGAGTCCTAAGCCCCAACGTACGACAACAGCATGCGAAAACTCACAATCTGGAGCTTAATACGCTTGCCATCAAGCTCAATGGTACGAATCTTAAAGTCAATTCCAATGGTGGTGATAAAAGAAGGTGTCCATGCGTCATCGCAGAAGCGGAGCAGCAAACATGATTTACCAACACCTAGGATGCGAATCAGTAGACTACAACTAACACAACTCAACTCGGAGAGTACCCGAGTCGCCGATGAGCAGGAGCTATAGGTGACCAATGACAGTAATGTGAGAAAGCTGATGATAGCAGAGTTTGTACACTCGCCTTGATTAAGAAGTCGTAGTGCGGTGGTGGCATAGTGTGGTCACTGTAGACAATAACAAAAGACGGGAGAGGCAAAGGGGGCGGTAGGCGACGTATTGCTGTTGGTATATAATATAACTGCGGAGGCAGTAAGACGTCACGATTACGATGTCACTTGTCACACACACCCTGTACATAAGTACCACTATGAAAATCAACCAGCCCTCAAACCAAATAAAGTATGGCAGTGTTTACACTCACAAGTGTTACTTTAACTGCGTCTCAGACTCACCAACGTCTCCATAGTCCGGCTGAAGAAAGGCGGAAAACGTTTTGAGGCGTGCCACAGTTCTAACCTGACCTGCTTATGCTTATTCATGTTCTCCAGATCGCATGCTACAAGAACAAAGTACAGGAATGGCGGAATGGTGTAGAGACGGACCTAGATGACGTTCTCCAAATAAGCAACGTCTTCACCAATGTGTCCAAAGGTGAAGTCACCAAAGCAAATGACCTACAGAAATCATTCGGCACCTCGGATGTCCATGCTGTTGTCAAAGAGGTATGCTGTGTTGCAGAGCCGTAACCGGCATAACCATTTGCTTTCACTGCAGATCTTAAAGAAGGGAGAGATGCAAGTAGGGGAGAAAGAGCGTGCGCACGAACTGAGCAATCTCTGGCGAGAAATTGCCACCCAGGTAGCAGAGAAATGTGTAGAACCTGCGACGCAGCGACCATACCCTGTCGGCATGATCGAGAAAGCGATGAGTGAAGCGGGATTTAGTGTGCGCCAGGGTAAAAGTGCAAAAGGCCAGGTGCGCTGTTCAGGTGGTTCACAGCTGGCTGCTTATGTTTTGGCCGAAGTAGGTGTTAGAGTGCATCAAATTGCTACAGACTGCTTCAACACTACCAATCCAGCGTGCACGGATGCGGGTTCGGGTTTCTATTCCTGCAACAGACGTGGAACGGCTCAAAGCCCGTATACTCGAGGGTGCGGAGAAAGTCGAGGCTGAAGATGAAGCCCAGGGAGATTGGGTGGCGGTAGGTTTTCTGTGACATAACACCTTTCATCCTAATGTATCCCACCATCAAGACACTCCTTATCGATCCGGGTCAATTCCGCATTATCAAGGATATTCTTCAGCAAGTTAAGGGCAAAAGTCATATTGAGACGATCGCCTTCGCTGCTACAGGAGATGTATGACATTTTGATATACTACCGCATTGTTGTTGTAATCAGTCATTTCACCTACTAGTCATTATCTTAGCATTTTATCATAACAATGCAGTCACACTACTCGGCACCCAGCCTGGCCTTCTCTACCAACAGAAAATCTTCGGTTACATTTTCGCTCTCGTGCGTAAGTATTGGTCGTAGAACACGGTTCCAATTGTCATCCCACGAACACCAGTCCCAGTGAGATTTACTTGAAAAGAATGATCGTAGGGTAGAGAGGCGTGGAGACATTGGGAAGCACTCAAGCGTAGACTTTGTAAAATTGTATAAACTTTGGAACAAGGAGAAAAGGCGTGAGAACGTACGGTGAGGTGCGAGGCAAGTTCATCGGCCGTACGGAAGACAAGGCCGTTACCCCCATCGACAACCAACTCGACCAAGCTAATTTCCATTATTTAATACATTCTTCTCCGTTTAAGACGTACATACCACTTGAAGTCGAGGGCAAGAACTGGCAGTCCACATCCGAACATGTCTACTACCTTCATAGGCAAGTCAAGTGCAGACGAACTTGTATGCAGCGACACGCCGATGTCAGCTGATCCGAGGAGAAGAGGATATTCTTCGGGCTCAAGCCACACACTTCGACACCGCACCCATTCCCATTTATGTGTTTCCTCGAGTTCATGGACCTCTCGCATGTAGTGGTCGCGCAACAGGCCCTTTCCGGTGATAATGACAAGCAGTTTGGGGAGATGTCCGCTGTCGACTTTCGTCCGTAAACGTGCCTGATGCTCGTACAGTTTGAGTGCAGCGATCAGAATGCTGAAGTCCTCGTCCTCGGACCAGCTTGTGCTAGAGACAGCAAGCGCAGGACGGTCAAAACGAAGAGTAGGGTGGAGTGGAGGGGAAGAATGGAAAGAAGGGTCCGGGTTGCTAGTACGCGAGGCCTCGGCAGTGAGCTCAGTGAAGGGTGTAGAAGAGGATAAATCGTAAGGAGGAAGGAATGCGGGTAGAGAGGGAGTAATCGAGGGGGTGAGGCGGCAAAAAAGCTATGGAAAAGCTTGAGCAGATTATTTGAAGAACTGAAATCAACTTACATCGTGGACTTCGGAAGGCGAGGAAGGGTGAAAATGAGACGGTGGCCGATCGTGAAGTACAATTTTATGGCCTCTACATGATGAGCGGGTGGCGAAGCGGGAATAGCGAATACCCACCGAAGGTTCCATTCTTCTATTAAATTATCTTTCATAGCCCTCGTCACAAATAAATGAGCAAATGCAGAACGCCCAAATGTCCTTTCAAATCTGAACTCGTGTCAACATACAGTCCATTTAATAACAATGCAGATTAACAATTTTGCAAGCGTGACGAGAATGTGGCTGTTTCCGAGCTTGAGGGCAAGGATAGAGTAACCGAGGTTATGCCAATCGATAATGACCTTTGAACCTCTGAGTGTGCCTGCAAGGCACACAAGCGCGAGGGTGGGGATACTTGGCGGGTTCTTGCTAAGACGTTAAGGAAGTTATTCAAATATGTTGAGGCATATTACAGACCTGGACAAGTATAAATTCTGGAGAGTGCTTAATACGATAGAATAGGGCTGTCACGAGAGTGACAAGCTGGAATGCGACTTTTAACGGAGCGAGGATGAGGAACAATTGCCGTGGTAATTTGTCAATGAATGCCGGGGTCACAGGTAGATATACAAATTGTACATGGGGAAGTGTATGCAGCGATGAGACTTCGCGAGAGCCTTAACTCAGAATGAGCATCATTCGGGGATGACGCTGTAGCCTTACCTTTGTAGCCGACCACGTAAGTCTTAAAGTCGTTGAGAGCAAAGCTCTGGGCGTGGTACATGATGCGTGGACTTCGACCGATGTCACCAAGCACCACGACTGCTACGGAACGACGCTGAGGAGTTCCACCAGACCTGTACAGAAACACGACCCATAAGACGGCAATGACGATGAGCGTGCCTGTGGCTACCATGTTACTAGTCCACATCAAGTACAAATGTGACCTCATATGCTCATATGCACAGAAAGTGTCACTAGCGGACATCCAAACCCGGCCACATTTTGAGTCCGTACTTCGTTTATTCCAGCCTCAAACACGATGTTCTTGCATTTCTGCTTGCAACAATCAAATCTAGTGACCTTTGGGATGATTTTTTTGCAAGCAAAAAATTTATAATAGGCTTATTGTCGTTTGCACGTGACCTTGCCCAGTGTCACGTTTTCATTTTAAGCTGATTTTCAAAACATCATTTCTCAGTCAATTCATGACATATTCATTTGAAAATTAAAAATATGATCCTTCCTGTATATTGTCTTTGTGCTCCCAACAGTAGAAGGTCCAAATATATTGATTTGAAAATGGATTTTTTGGCCAATTTAACACTCCACCCTGCTTGTTATCAAAGAACTGGGGAACACAAACTGGTAGTTTAAAAATTCTGAGAATAATCACAGACCTTCCTTGGTATTTTTTATTTGTGCTGGAATTTTTTTACACCCTTAAGAACCCTATTGTATCAGTAACACACATGCAAGTGAGCTAGATTGTGTTAGGATCTTGCCTCATGAGATCCCCACTTGCTTAGTCATTATGATTAAGTAATCCTTTCACCTATTTGAGTAATCCCACTCAGTCCTTTGTTTACTCAGCCCAGAGTCTAGACCTCACTTCATTCATTCAGTTAGTTTCTTTGCACATGGTACACTTGTTAGATCCCAGACTCCCTCTGACATATTTCCACCCTTAGTGCCCATTTATCATTCATTTC
>QFEC01020573.1:0-24495 GCA_003316585.1 Gomphus bonarii | reverse complement strand
CCATCTTTACCAGGTCCTCCACCATGCAGGTGGACAGTACTTTGCCAATTGTGTCAAGTAGCAGTATGGGTCTGTATGCACCTGGGACTGTGTAGTCTGCCTTCCCTGGCTTATGCAATACCTTTGTGATTGAATCTCTCCACTCCACTGGGTATACCCTGAGCTTGAAGGTTGCATGGAATAGAGGCCCTATGTATGGCAGAAGGACATTGATGCACTGTTTAATAAGTACATTGGGAATACCATTCTCCCCTGGTGCTTTGAATGGGTTAAGCTTGTCCACTGCCCTCTGTATCTGTTCATCAGAGATCGGTTTGAACTCAAATGCTGGGGTGGGGTATTTGTAGTCTTCTGGTACTTGCTCTGTTCCCGCTGCCTGCTCTGGGAAAAATGTGTTGAAAAGCAGCTCAGCTTTCTGTTCATTAGTCTCTGCTACCAGGTGTGTCCCATTCTCTCATGCTGACACCAGTGTTGGGATGTGTGCTCTTCCTCCATCCATCGCATCTGACAAAGCATATCTGTGTGCTGTCCATACCATCTTCTGGTCTATGCTGGCCAGGAAATCCTTCCAGTGATCCTTCTTAGACTTCTCAATGGCCTCTGCATAGTGATTTCTAGCAATTCTGTATGCTTCATGAGCTACATCTGCTGAGTTGCCCCTCCATGCATATGACCTCCTGCCCAGATGCCTTGTTTCTGCCCTAACCTGCTTTAGCTGCAATGACCACCATCACTTTGTGTAAGGAGATGGCCTGCTGTTTGGCACTAGCTCTTCTGTTGTCTCCAAGATGGCCATGGTAAACACCTGCAGGTGCCGGTGGAACTGTTGCTTGGAGAGCAGTACTGGTTTGCTGATAGCTTGCTTGAGCCTCATTTGGAGCTGTTTATTATATGCCTTCCAGTCCACCTGCCTGTAGTTGGGCTTTGGTGTCTGTGTGCTGGCCTTTACAGTAACATCAAGCATGGTGTCTACTGGGAAGTGGTCGCTTTTTGAAGGCTGGTTTTCTGGCACCATCCTGCAGCCAGTTAGACTTTCCACTAGAGAGGAAGATGTGAAGACATTATCTTTGCAGGTGTAGTTTCCTGTGGCCATTGCCCTGAGCATAGGCATTTCTTTAGGCAGCACCATTTGTAAATCATGCCTTGTGACCTCATCCAGCAACACCTGTGCCTCATCCAGGTTGGCCCTCATGAAGAGGTGCAAGTTCCACAGCTTGTCCCACATTGTATGATGCCTGTTGAAATCCCCTAACCATATCACACCTTCTATGTTTTGTCCGTGTGTTTCATACTCTGCTGATCACCTCTGTAGATATCCCTGCATGGCTCTTATGCTGTCAGATTGTGTGCAGTCACAGTAGATGTTAATGATGAGTATGGCACGCATGCCTGTCTTTACTATTACTGCCGTTGCATCAGGTGTTCCCATTTCTACAGCTTCCCATGCACTTGTGGCTATCTTCTTGCTTATCAGCAGCATCAACCTCATCCATTTTCCTTTATCTAGGAAATGAGTCCTTGGGTATACTGAGTACCAACTGGGTGTTGCTCTAGCATTTCCCAAAAAGTCAATATATGGTTCTTGGACTGTGAGCACATCATAAATATCAGGTGAGCACTTAGCTAACATCTCTGCCATCACTGTCAGTGACTTGTTTACATTTTGTTGTCTGATCTTCAAATTTTTGATATGCTGGCCTTCCCCGTTCATCCCTGGTAAAGGTCCTCACTATCATCTTCTTCTTGTCTCAGTCTTACCCGGTCATGTATGTCTCCTATGCCATACTCATTGAGGTGTCTCTGGAAGATCTCACCTGTTTCCTGCTCCTGCCATCCTTGATCCCTGTGCCCTATTTGGGGGTTAGCCCCTCTCCCTTGCCCCAGTACACCTCCCCTGTGCTCATTTCTCCCTCCATGTTGTGGACCACCCGCATCTGTTTGCTGCTGCTCATGGCTCCTAAAGCCTGTCCGTCCCCTGTCATGAGGCCCATCTCCGGTCACTTGCCTTCTACTGTCCTCTTGATCATTGATGCTATCCTCCATGTCTTCCTCTCCTGCCCCATTCTGCTCCCAGGTCCATGGGCTATTGTTTGGGAAGTACTTGTATGTGTGTTCTATGTAATTAAGAGTGATTCAGAGGTGGTGGATGATTTTCTAACTGAGAATGATAATTGAAGAATCGAATGGGATGTTTGTCCAGGGATGTATGCTGTGATATTCATCTGTATTTATCCAACAATCTGAACTGGTAAATATGGCCCTTTAGTGCCTGTACCAGGAGGTCAGCTCTGAGATCTGTGGGGAAAGTAAAATTGATAACAAATTGATTATGGAACCTGTGTGCTCAAAATGTTGTGAGACACTTCTGAAAGTAACTAAGAACTTTTTTGAATTTATTCAGGTCTCAAATGATGAGCCTTTGGTGGGAATTGTGATTTTGATGTAAATGAAGCACCTGTGAAGACAAGGAGCAATTCTAGTTTTCAGGCAAGAAGAACTGATTCTTTGGTGATATCCTATGGTACTACTTGTACAGAGTTACTGTTTCAACATGTTATGAGTGATAAAAAAAAATTAGCTGCTTTGGGATAGATGCATCGATACTCTATGCTATATGTATCACTGCATCATGTATTCTTTGCCCCATTTGTGATCAGTATCCCTTGAAAATGCTTGACGCTTCTCTTTGTTGTGTATGCTTGTTATTCCTTCAGTTCCATTGAGTCTGGCTCATGTCTGTCAGTTCCAATTGAGCAGCCAATGCCCATGACTACATATATGTGCCCATCTCTCTCTTGTCTCAGCTCCTAAGTCCTCCAGTCCTTCTGCATGTTGTTTCTACCTTCCTTCTCTCTTATTTCCACTGCTACTGCTGTCCTTATGCTTTGGGAGTTTATCCTGTACATTCCTTCCATTCCTTCCATCTCCTAGCTGCCCAGGTGCTCCACTGCCCTAGAGGCAAAATGCCATGTCTGCGTACCATCTAAAATACTCTGTAGCTACAGGGAATGTATGTAATTGTTAGGTTTCTTTGGTAGATTCTTTGAATAGCTATCTAATTTCATCTCACATGCATATACTGGGTATGGGTCAATGTTCTCTAGCTATATGTTTTTTATCTATTATGTACTTAGGGAAGTATTGTCTTCTTATTTACAACATTCTGAGTCTCCCTTCTCTGCTGCCATGCATGCTGCTCTAAACACTGGGCATGTCCTGTCCCATGAGGCATGTCCCTGTGCATCACAATTCATGCATTTGAATTTACTTGGGTCTAGCTCCTCACACTTGGATGTCCTATGTTCTTTGCTGCATGTTCCACACTTTCATGACTGTTGCATTCAGCTGCTACATGCCATGCATTGTACTTTTGACACTTGAGGCACCAATGCAGCACTCTTTTCATTCACCTAGCCCAAGTTTTCTTGCCAGCAATTATCATCCCATCCCTAATGCTTTGATTTGCAGACTCTGTGGTGGTGAACCTGGCAATGATGTGGGTGGACCTCTGTCCTGCCATTCTTCTGTGCACAGGGTTTATCCAGCAGGTAGACAGTAGGGAGCCTGCAGGAAGCCTTGAGTCCTTCTCTATCTTCCTCATCTCCATAAGTGCATTGGGTGAATGACTCAGCAGTACATACTCCACTATCACTGTCATAGCCCGCTCCTTTATTACAGCTGCCCACCCAAACTTGTTTAGGAAGGTCCCTTTGTTCTTCTGGATCCACATAGCAGCTTCCTCCATGTCTAAGTCATACACAATCCCACCATTTGCAAGCTTTTTTTGCTCCAATGAAGGTTATGCTTGCCTGCCTGTGTTCTTCCTCCAGATTGTTTATCACCTCATTAGCCTTTGCTACCAGCTCCTGTTCTGTGAGCTGGCTGAGGGTGTCCTGCTCCCCTTGAGGGTCCTTGTCTATTAGTATTTGCCTTGCTTTTGCTTTTGCATTTGCCAGGTTGTTTGGGTGTGACAGGGATACATTACCTTTCAGTGCTGTGGCATATGTCGTTCCTTCACGGCCATCCCCCATCTCCTGCTCCCTCTGCCAGCCTACAATGCTGAGGTGGTCCATAAGGCTACTAGCCCCTTCCATTGTTGCCTTTGCCCCTTCTGCAGCCTCTTTTTCTATGTCAACCATCACCTCTATCTTGCTGAGGACTGGGGTAAGGCTCTCCTCCACATGTTGTTTCACTGCAACTCCCACTCCCTTTGCAGCCTCTTCCAACATTAGTATTGCCACCACTCTTACCCCCTCCTATAGTGTTTTTCTGCTGACATTGTGTACCAGTGAGAGCAGGGTGTAGCTGAGCTGCTCCACTGACAGGGGATCTTCCCTCGTGAGGTACCCATACCTGTTGAGGTACCCTCTGGCCTGCTCTCTGGTGCACACTGATGTGTTTGGTTTAGCTATTAGCTCAGCTCTAGTTTTGCTGCTGGTCTGGTGTGCGACACTTGCCCTCATACAGCCCTGTGATGTGGCAGGCAAATGGAGTTCGATGCTCAGCAGCATGGCCTATTTTTCTCACTCCTTTTTGTAGGAGCTTTATGATACCACTGGTGGTGGTCAGCGATACCGTGGGATAGTGTGTAGCTAGTGTGTAGGTGAGATAAATGAGTTTGAGCTTTTCAGACATTGTGGTAGGTGTCACATGCACCTGCTTTCCATGTCTTATTAGTTACATTCCTTACTCCCCATTCCTTAGTCCAGTCATTCATCCCCAATTCAATTTAGTATTTAAGTCATCTCTGTTCATGTATATTCTTCAGTCAGAAATTGAACTAAAGTCTATGTCCCCTTCTAAGTATGGCCACTCACTTGGTCCCAAACACTTTGGCTAAACCAACCAAGACCCCTCTAAAATATAATGACATACCTAGAGTGTAATAGAGTGGGTGCAACCCAATAGGTTGAAGCCAAGTCATGTGTGATCCCAGTTCATTAGCCCAAACCAAACCTCAATAGAATCTATATCTTGGTTAAGTCAGTTCACAGCATTTAACAGTATTTCTAACTCCCCATACTCATTACACCATATACCTCCTACCACACAATCATGGGCCCATGCTCAGGATAGCCAAGACACCCCAACTGTGGAGCAATGGTGAGCCTATTCCTCTACTTGTCCCTGAAGTACCCCTAGACCCACTATCAGCCTGACAGTTAGTATGGAGCATCACTGCTGAAACATCCCTGACATCTGTCCACATTGAGAAAGTGTCAAATGTTGAGGTTAATTTGCAAAGATTTGATGGTCCAGGATGATCCTAAGCTACAACTAAATGTTATTATATTTTCTGTGAATATAATCTCTTTGTTGTTCTGGCAACAAAGCTTTCTGGAGGCTTTCTGGTCAATCTGGTACTTTAGCGCCAGTACTGGGAGCTTGGGACTGATTTCTGAGAACACTATAAATCCAATAACAATTGAATCTACCATCTGTAGTGCTCCAAAACTTGTGAGCAACTGATCTGATATGAGTGAAACCTATCTGGAGTGTTCCAGAACTTGAATGACAAGTGTGAAACAGTAGAGTAACAATTTAGTAGTTAAACTGATTGAGCACTGGTTCAAACAAGGAGAGAATAATTGAAATACAATTATCCAGTAGTGTACTTCCTACAAAAACTTGTAGTACTTATAGAGAATGTATCCCTTGAGCTACAATATAACTACATCTGGCGAGAAGCAACAGATTTCCATGCTGTACGAACTTAGGCAGTTGCATATATCATACCTGGGTCATTGGAAATAGAAAAAGAAGTCTGAAACTTGTCCTGATCCTTCTTTCTTTGATCCCCTTATGTCTTATATGCTATCCTATATCAGTAGCATGCTGTACGACCTCTAGATTGATTGGTGTTCCTTGGTGGTGACATATATGCACCCATTCTGGCTCTCCCTTTGTCCCTAACTTCTCTGGACCTCTTCCATTCCATTTCATTCTTATTTCCAATGTTTTCCCACTTTTTATGGTGTTCCTAGAGTCTCTTCTTCATCTCCTATCTCCATTCCATCCTTTCCTCTCCTTTAGCTGCCAGGGCACTAAAGTGCTGTAAACCATGTCTCATGCCCATAATACAAGTAAAAAATTGATAGAATGGTGGGAAATGTAGCTAGGAGTGAGATTCTTTTTGTGTTGCCTTTGTATATTAGTTATCATTAATGTTCCATGCATATAACTGGTGTTTTTGTACCAGTTCCTGCTTATATCTATTTTTAGTGGTTTTAACTATGTATCCATGTTTAAATGGCATCCTTATTCATAACACACCCCAGGAGACTCCAGTGGTTGAGAGCAACTTGTATATAAAATTACCTGTGAAGAAAGTGCGGCGAGTAAACCTGCATGGTGAATCTAAATACAAATACATGAATAAAGCCGCGATGAAAGCTCAAGTCACTACGCAGGGAATTGAACTGAATCAGCGTCAATGTGGGTGTTTTGTGCGATAATAGTTGTGATCCCCTGAAGTCTGCAGAACGATCGAGGACAAGTATCCACCCAACGACAATAACACGAATTTACAGAAAAATCCAGAACGCATTTCCCTCAAACATGATAAACAACCGCAACCAATTTATAGGTCTAAATTTCTCAAAATCAAGCCAAAACAATTAAAATTGATAGCTATATTTGAGACTATATTCTCAACCAGATGAAAAAGCTACCACAAGAACTTGTGGTCGCGACTATCGCAGAGCGCCGCGACGACAGTAGGATGCTTCAGACATGCTCCCTTGTCTGGGGTGAATGGCTCCCCATCAGCCACAGGCTTCTAATTGAGCACATTTACCTCCAAAACTCTCACATCCCGCCTCACTGTGGTTGGCCCTCTAGTTCCCAAGAGCTATCCCAACCCAGTTCACGTCTCTATCAGACGTTGAGAGGCTCGCCTCATCTCTCCGAATACTTACGAGAGATAAAGGCATCCTTTGAATGAACCCGGGTCATGCCGCTGATTCAGTTGCTACCCATGTTCAGGAATTTGGAGAAAATCGATATTTCAGACGTCAAATGAAATCAGAACCGTGAACTCAGACGAGTTCTTCGCTCGGTATTGGCATTACCTTCCCTGAGGGTTGCGAAATTGTTTTACGCTGGCTTTCACGACATCTACCAGCTCGTAAGCTGCCTCTCTCAAGAAACTTAAACTCTACGTACCCAAATGCAGTGAGTGGCTGCCTCCCATTTGGGAGTGTTCATGCATTTTCTGACTTTAGCGCTACTCCCAGCCGCTCCATACATTGACATAAATGTTGATTTTAATTCTGGACTCACAGTTCTCCATTTTACGAGCATCGACTGTTCATTCAGTTGGATAGTCTCGTCTTGGGTTGCGAGGGTGCTGAACACTACCTGTCCTTCCAAACACCTAGAAGAGATTAAATATCCAAAGATCATGAATCCAGGAATTCATTCTCTGCCCCATTGGAAAGAAGTCGACTGTATGCTCGCAACGCGGCGCTTCCAACCTCTGAAGAGGATTGTCATCGGAAAATGGAAGATAACAATGTGTAGGAAGCATGAGTGCCTTGTTAAGTCCTAAACACAAAGGACTATTGTAAAGAGTAAGTCAGAATGGTAAGAGTTACAGAGAAGTTGATACTTACTTCAGTCTTCGTTGGGAAGCACTGAGGTGACTCTAGCAGACTACTTATAGGTGTGGAAGGACAATAAAAGAAAGGTACATGTCTAAAAAGGGGTGACAATGGAAAAAGGATATCAATGGAAAAGAAAGATGACAATGGAAAAAGATGACAATGGAAAACAGTCAATCATGTCCACCGGAGTAAGTGTTCGGTCTGGACCTAGATCAC
Organism: Gomphus bonarii; assembly: GCA_003316585.1. NCBI lineage: Eukaryota > Fungi > Basidiomycota > Agaricomycetes > Gomphales > Gomphaceae > Gomphus > Gomphus bonarii. The sequence goes on along the minus strand of QFEC01020573.1, from coordinate 16,675 downwards.
ATACCACAACCTTAACATAGCTAAATGTATGTCAGTCACTAAGAGGTTACTTCCCTTTGCTGGTTAAACAGGGAGTTTCGGTGTGCGGGGAAATCAATGATGTATTATTTCCTGATAACTTCACATCCACCAAAGCATTAAAGCCTGGCTGTTTCAGACATGCTTGCTCAACGTCCATCAGCTATAGAAACTGGCAGGGTTCTAGACGAGTATCAGAAGCGAGTCTGATGTACTCGTCATACATACGGTAGGTATTTAGTGACTCACAGTCCATTGTATGTAACAGTCCATATGTAGTACAAGCGAGCACAAAGGAACGTGTCGCATCGATAGGGAAAACCCGCGGTGTTTCGGAAACGGGTTCCAGGGGTATGGGTACGTTTACTAAATTTGGAGACCGTACAGTATTTCAGCAGGTGGAGAAATCAAAATTCCAAAAAAGGGGTGTGGAACATCCAACATTGCAACATTTAAATCATACATCTTATGAAAGAGCTGTAGAGGATGTAGAAAACCACAATACTGTCACCGGAAGACAGGCCAGTCATTGCAAAGACAAGGGCTGTAGACGCAACCGTAAAGGATGCCGAATCGGTCTACAACCAGAGTCAGGAGGACCCACCCAAAAATGCTGGAAGCATTCAATGTGGCTGTATTCTCTACCATCAGCACATCAGCACATTTACCGGTATTCAGAGGAAGGTTTAAAGAAAGAGTGGTAAAATACTCTTTGACAAAATAGTCCTGACGGTGTGTAATGATAGAACAGAACCTGATTGATGGAGCTATGAAAATAACTGGGTATAGAAAAGGGGAAGAAGAGACCCAGATTGATGATGAATGCCCTGGTAGATTTTCGTATAGCGCATTAATCAAGGAAAGCTTGAATTGTCTTAGCTTAGGCTGCGGCGGGTGTGACAAATTCTTTTTCATGGAGTAAATCACAAAACTTACGAAGTTGTGCTGCGAAAGTTTCCTTGTGGGCAAGGAGTGCAGTCTGCAACAAGCACCCGGCTGATACTAACAATCCTACTGCAAGACCATAACTGGGGAAACCATGAGTTGGTTTAGTATGATGAGGTATATCACACCGCCAATTCCTGAGCCAGTCGCGACGAACCCAGGGACTAGAGATCGACGCTCTTTGAAGTGGTGGGCTATAGTCCCCAGAGAAAAGCCGAATAAGAGCCCTCCCGCCGATTCCAATTCCAAGTGCTTGATTAAGGAAGATCTACCATAAGGTGTGAGATGATGGTGTGGGCTATAAAGAAACACGAGTAACAGTGACCTAATAGTACTGCTGTTGAGTGAAGCTGAGAATTAATATCGACACGCTGAAGAGTAAAGTCCCTATTGCAGCTGAATGATAGCTGATTCCCATGAATGCCCAAGGATTGGGTGAATATTGGAAGTGCATCTAAGTAACTTTTGTGAAAATATTAACCTATAATTGTGCCAGAATATAATAGTATCAAGTGCTGCAATGCCGCTTATAGTGGATGAACTGGGAAAATCTCATACCTAATTTGAGAAGCGGAGGGTTACGATAAATAGCCGTAGTGGTCAGTCAAATTGAAATGTTAGAATATTTCCTGTCTTTGGTATACACCGAAGCTATTCGCGTAGCTTGGAGCCGTAAGGCATTCCTCAGGACCACAGGAAACAGACGAATGCAATTAAGTGGACGTGAAATATACACAAACGTTGCGAGTTGCACCATCCATTTATGAGGCTATCCTCAGAGAGAATAGATAAGATGATTTATGACCTTAAAGCTGTACGCCATGCCACACATCTGCCGTTCGCCACCTGAATGATTGTTGTATTCTGCAGTTCCTCGAAATATGTGAGTCGAGGTTCCACCGATTTTCTTGTGGTTAATGTAACCATCTCGCAGGTGTTGGTAGTTGAGAGATGAAATCTGGATGAAAATTAATTATGCAGCCACCTTACAATAGTGCCAAAGTAAGAGCTCGCAAGTTAAGCGGACATTGGAGTTAGAATACATGCCAGTGCATTCTGCATGAACCTGAGTAAGGTGCATGAACTGCATTATAGGCGAAGATAAAATTTATCATAATTTTGTCCCAACGTTACCTTTAGCTTGGGCTTAGGTGGAGGTGTGATGGTGATCCACACAGACTATTTGTATATATAATAGGGGCTCACAACAGAATCCTAAGGTTTTCCAAACACATTCACTGTACTTGGTTATACCTGTCTGGGACTATTTCAGCTAAGGGTGACAGATTGTTTTCAACTTCATGCAAGGTTTGCCTTTAACTCAAGGTTGAATTCTATACCGGCAATCATCTCAGATGCTACAGATGCTATAGCCTATTTGATCATGGTATGAGCACTATAGCCAAGCTTAAAATGCTTGTCAATGAATATTTTTTACCTAAGTTAATATTAGCATAGTCTATGTCTTCAGCAGGCTGATGCCTAGCCTATACAGACTGTCAGAATGGGGAATTATTACTATAACCTTCCCAGCCAGGTTAGCAATTGTACACATATGTCCAAAACCTCTATATTCTCCAGGTTGCTGAGCATAGGCAAATAGTCCCCACACTTGATTGTGGCTAAACCGCACTTTCAGTTGTCAGATGTAACTGGAGAGATGGGGAGAGTGCAACAATACGTGATAAAGGCGTGAACTGCATTGGGGTGGCTGTTTAGCACCTTTCAACTTATCGCCTGTGATGAATGAGTTTTCAATATAAATATTGTTGAACAATAACTGTTGACTTGTAGGGAGCCATGCATGGCAAACAAACGAGCATGTTTCCAGCATTTGAGTGTCATGGCATTGCTCTTCGATAGTGGCATCGATAGTGGTAGCTTTTCCGTGAGGAGGTGGAAGGTATACTTGAGCGAGGTTCAAGTCTAAGCATCAACCTTCATTTTTTTGGCTTGATTATACAGAATTCGGCCCGCACGCAAACTTACAGTTGTTTGTCTGGCAGGAGGAAATTTCGATGCAGTCATTGGTGGGTTACTCGTTCTCGATCAATGTGCAGACTTTCGGAGTCTTTTAAATGATAAGACCAAAACTCTCACTGTAGACACTACCTATGTTGTGGTTGATTGAGATCAATCCCTTGCACCCCAAACATAAATTACGCACCAAAGGTGGTTATCGCACCCCAAGAAACAAGACACAATAATAAGCATGAAGACATGGCATAATATTCGGTAATAAGCATGAAGATATGACATAGTATTCAGTAATACTGAGGAGACTCAAACATGGTTACGATACAATACGTACACCTGCCGCCTCCAAGTAGTACATCGGTGAGTGCCGCCATAGTGGGACAGACCGAGAATAGACATAACAGGAGGGAGTGAAAAAAAAGGGCGGGAGTGAAGATACGTTCGAAAAAAACAAGAAGTGGATAAACAAGAGGAAAATATGAAGACATGAAGGCAGAAGACAGGGTATTAGCTCATACAACCACCTTACAACATACAGTAGCCTAACCATATGTAGAAACAAAGCGATCGGAAAGCAAGAAAAAGCGAGCAAGGAAGGGGGAAAATGGGACGCCCGAGAGCATCGTTATTTGAGTTGTTGCAGAAGAAATCCCAATGATCAGGACCAGAGACCGCTTTAGAAATCTTGCTGAGAGACGGTGTTATTGTGAGAAATGCGTGCCGCTTTTCTCCTCTCTCCGAGAGCTTCTGCAAAGGCAAATGCAGCACCTACGCTTGCGCTCAAGATTCTCCACCTTGAGCCCAAGACGTCATTAGCGATTCCCCAGTGACTAGCAACGCTGCAAGCCACCCTGACGATCCCGATTGTGACTGGGTCGACCTCCCTTGGAGGAATACTGAACGATATAAGGGCGCCACAAAACTGGGGAATGACGAGCGTCGGGAGCGACCATTTGGCCAAGATAGTCCAAAATGTTCCAGAAAGGAAGTAAGATGGGGTAGGATACGGGATGGTGGCGACCCATGTTGACGGCGGTCGGATAGGGTCATCGAGTTTGTATGGAGGATTGAGCGGAATACGCAAGTGTGAGAGGGGGAGAACGGCATGGAGCATAAGGCACAACTCAAAAAAGAGGGTAATGGTGTAGATGTTGGAAGCATCCGAAAGGAACTGGAGACAGTATGAGCCATTGCATCATTAGATGGATAGGATGCTGACATACCCCCTGAGTAGTTTTAAGAAGCCGGCGACCTTCAAGAGCCATAGTTCGCTCCTGCTGCCTGACCCTCTGCACCAGAGCAGTTGCATCCCGTCCAATGGCAGAAGCTGCCTGCACGACTGCTGATGGGATAGGGGATGGTGGGAGTGGAGGGAGTTCCGCGGGATCGAGTTCTGCCATGACTTTGGTCGTACTGTTGTTTGGAGGAGGCACCCCACGTGCAGCATGTTGGCGCGAAATTTTGCGAGCTTGTACCGCACTGATGCCGCGATCGTCATGGTCTTCGGAGGACACGGAAATGGCATCTTCTTTCACACTATCTCACCGCGCATTAGGCGAAGAACGAACAATATAGCAGGACCCACTCACGAGGGCATATGGGGCTGCACACTCCTTTTTCGGTTGCGGCCATATAAGCCACCAAACCTGGTATCCTCAGCGAGTGTTTCCTCGTGTTGGCTGAGGTGTGTTTTGATGCGACTTTGGAGCTCCTCACGCGTGCCAGAGTCTGAGATCCTGAGAGCATGGGCGATGTCCTGGAGTTCTTGCTTTTTCTTGGACTGGAGGGATCCTGTATATGTCGACATGGTGGTTACCAGCAAGGCGCGTCGCAAGCGCCGGAACCAAACAACAATAAACAACACGCATGGTTCAAACTCACGTGCGGATGCTCTAGATTCGGAAACGATATCTAGTCTATACTGCAGGCTACGACCTCTCGTGTGTTCTGCGGGTTTCAATAGCCTCTATCCGTACTGTCACGAGTTCTTTAAGCATTTCACCGTAATACGAATTTGCTTTGACAGTTTCCAAGTATTGAACAGGAATGCCCAGACTAGGCGATGTTGGTTCTGCTCTCGTTTCGACTAGGGCGACCTGGTCACCCCTCATGCCATTTCCCCCACGATCTTCATGATAGATAGCTGGAGGCAAATCCACGTGTCGGGCGAGCTTCCCCGAGGTGGAAGCAGCGCTCTGATGAACGCTTCCCAGTAAATTTGATGTCAGTAATTCCTGAGGCGGCAGACAATAGGGCCAAAGCCTTGTCCGTGGAAATATCCACCTCCAGTAAGGCCAAGCGTACCAATCTGCTGCTTCTTGCGACCAGAGAGTAAACAGCATTGTAAATAAGTTGACTCGGTAACTTTCCCCTGATGACGATGGACTCCCAAATACTCCAAATTTGGGGCTCGTAAACTCTCTAGAAAGAACGTGTCAATTCTTTCTGACCCTCCTGCCAAGCGTACTTTGAGTATCCGTAAGTGGGAACGTTCAACCGGTTTGCAGGGTTTGATGGCCCGACCCACACAATCTAAATCCACCCATATTCGAGGAGGGGACAACTATTCCATAACGCTATCCAAGTTGAGGAGGGGACCATGTCCTCCTGGAGCCAGGGGTAGTTTTGAAGGGTCCTTAATACGCACTTGATTCCACAAGGAAGGGGAATCTAGCGCAACGCGGCGCAGGGCACACACTTGAGTAAGTAGAAGGGGCGCGTGTTTCTCTTTGAAAGAGAGTTGGTTTTCTAAGGTGTATTTAAACACCATTAACAGGAGCTCCTGGGGGAGTCGTCGTACATCATCCAGATCGCGCTTTGCAGAGAGCAACACCTGCGTCTCTTCTTGTAAAGTCCAAATTCTGGACTTGATTCCATCAATCGCTATCTGGCGGGAGGCGATTGTGTTCTGGATTGAGGCCAATTGAATTCCATCCGGGGTATACTCAGACCGAACGGTATGATCTCCCCTGCAATGAGGTAAAAATAACCATCAGCGATAAATTACATACGAGCTGGAACGAGACAAAACAAACCTTCTTAAAGCCGAAAGGTAAAGGCTTTGTCTAAAGGAGACACATGATGGCTGAATGCGGTAGAATTGCGAGTGTAGAACAATATAGTCTGCAGAATTGATCAGAACAGAGGCTGTGTAAACTAGAGGACGAAGCCTACCGGCTGCGTGAAAAGAGCCGATGATCCCGACTCTCTATGATCAACGCCAGCTACTTGAAGCTGACTTGGCTGAGGCAAGAACCTTGTGAAGAAACTGAGGGCCTGGAGAGGAGAGTGAAGGAAGTATTTTGGGCGGGGAGATAACAGGACAAGCTATAGATATCATCAGGAAGGGGCGACGCGAAAGGCGAGGGCATTAAGCATACCTCCGGGTTGAAACAGCGCCGTACCGCGTTTGTAACGAGTGGCCCTGGATAGTTGAAGGCAAAATATGGAATTGAAACGCAAGGCGAGAGTCAAATCTGGGGAAGCCTAGGAGGTGGTGGAAGCGAGGGGGAAAGAGAAGTGTTGTGTTGGGGAAGTTAAAATATGTGAAAAGGTGCCTTGTTTATACAAGTTAACCCTCAGCGAACCACACGGGAACAATAACTTGACTGTATATGTAATTTTTTGATCCACGTGACGGTAGAAGTTTGTGCTCGGTGACAATTCCCAGCCAGCGCCAAGATGCTTTAATTGTCTCGGCTCACTCGCCAGACTGAATATTTCGAAATGAATAAAATGTAAGGCATGTGGTTGGGATATGTATGTGTAGCTACTCAATGCAGAAGGTAACTTTAATTGTGACAGCTGTTGTACGCCGCGCCCAACCCCACCCCGCTCTTACCGTGAGATGCATCGAGTCCCTCGCGTCTTTCATTCAATACGACATACGGAAGTAAAGGCAAGAATTACTCGAAGGGGATAGTTATTGTCCGTTATTCAGAATAGTAATAATAGAGTTCGTTCTGATCTCTTTCAGATTAAATATATTATCAGCCTCCTAGGGCGTGAGTCCTAAAAGTTTCATGCTTCCCAGTATACAAATGTATGAGGATTTTCACCGACCAAGTATGGATATCTCCAGGTCGTCGGAGCAAAAGGTACGCTACATCAATACAGATCGAGTGTGAAAATCTGATGGGAGCGGATGATCCCGAGATTCTCAGACGGACTCGAGGCCTGTCATGTCACACCCGAAGAAATTTTTATGTCAGATCGGGTGGGTCTCTCGCTATGCAGTTCAAATGGCATCAAGCCTGCTCAAATCAAGCCTGCGCCAAGTCGAGTTAGGAACAATCAAAAACGGTGTACAGAAATCAGAAGATTTAGAAGATCAAATCCCAACAATTTTAGTGATTGCTATTTGTGGTGCGCTCATTGGAGTCGAATACAATCATGCGGAAATTTAAGGCCTAAGGGAAGCACCACATATGGCTTGGGATCGTTGCATCGTGCGCTATACATAATCTTAAGAGTTTTCAGTCACATCCCACATCCCTTTTGGGGGGACGGCGCAACTAAACAAAAGAAGCGTCTCAGGTTCTTGAAGAAGTTGTGATATTGATCATGTATTTACCTAAAGCGAAAAGAACTATCTAGTAATCAGATCAAATGGAAGGAGATACGCATAAAAATGGTCGCTTACACATTTCAGTTTCTTGGAACAGGTACCAGGGTCTACGCTAGGGCTACAGACCTAGTGTCTTACAGAATGTGGCAAGAATTCCAATGCTCGCAGTATACCAGCATTTCTGACACCGAGTGCAGTAATGAGAGAATTGTGTCTGTCCTTGTCAAGCAGGTGCATGCTCCCAAATGGTTCTCGATCGATAAACCATTCGAAAGCTAATTATAGTTCAGATCGATGACGTCAGTTCTTCTTTAACACTGGGTAGACGCAGCTACACAAGCGCCGGAGAGTCAACTGTATGATCTGATGCCCTTGGAGTAACGAATACAGAAGGGTCCGCGAGGGCCACAAATATCTCCTCGGTTCCGCGGGCAGGATGCGCTATGTTTTGGACAGGTTAACAACACACCTGACCTTGGAGCGTTGCCAGACGTCATGATAGTGCATAAGCAGATTATTCCTCTAGACTTTCAAACGCACGTGACCGAGTGTGCAAGGGAGCCCGGCGACTGATAGTAGACTGTTGAGACCCGAAGGCAGCCTCATACGGCGAAATTAGCCCTACCAAAAAATCATATATATCCCGTACCATTCCATTGGAACACCGTAAACTTACATAGCCATACATTCGATACGTATTACGTGTGTCACTAAGGGTTGCCGCGGGGGTGCAAGTTATATGATTTAGCGAAGTGATAGAGCATAAGTTCTTCCCCCAACTCACCTAACAGAGGCTAATAAGCTCTCCCTTACAGAAAATGTGGGAAAATCACCGCGAAGCTCGCGAACCACATAGCGAGAAAGTGTCGCCATTGTTACAAGCACCTACTGGTCTGCAACCTCCATGAGTTCGTCCAGATGACGCATGTTGCCAATCGGATCGTGAAAGGGTACCCTTGCCCACTCCATACTGGGCAGGAATGCTGATAAGAAACTCATAATTCCAGTGCTCCAGGGCACACTAATGTACCGATGGAATAAATTCGGAAGATGCAGGTATCATGGCGCCTATTCACACATTGTCGAGGTAGGATAATTGAGGACCGAAGGTAGAATTGAGTCATAGACATAGCCTGTACGAGGCTGGGCGTAAAATACTGAAAGTGAGTCTGACTGCTTACTGAGTGCACTGGAAGATGAAGCCAACGTATTCGCTAGATGGTTCTTCAATTCTTGAGGTACCGGCCACGTGAAGAGAGAGCATCAAGACTTGATCTGAGTCCATTTTTGTACATCTGAGAGCCTGTATTCAACGTAAGCAAGCAATACATAGGGTGCCTTTCGTCCATACCGAAGTGCAACGAGCTTCAGGGACAAACGAATAAGATATCGGATAGGATTAATACAACCTAGTCGTCTCAGGTGGCGATCCGTTATTGGGCTGGATGGCTGTTGGCAAGCGAATGAACGTCCTCAGCACCCTCCTACGTAATCATAAGGTCTGTAAGGTTTAAGTGCTTCACAGAACCAACCGGGTTGCTCTTCATTCAAAGGCTGCATAGTTACGTGTGGGAGACTTGTAGACTTTGGCTTCGTGAGAACACCTGCCAGAGAAGTGAGTCCAGTCATGGGTTATTAGCTGAAATCGATTATTGAGCGCACGAATGGTTCATTCACCACAATGACCTAGATCAGCTTCAAGCGCTAGAGTGTCATCCCTTCATCATCACAGTTGGGTGAGAAATGTATATGAGCCATCCGTTACGATATCCAGTCACTGATAGAGTCAAAGAGTATGAGAATTGTGATATGATATGACCCGACCCGGAGATAGGGCTCCTCGCATAAGTTCGTGGACCAGTTTAGTATATTCGATATCGTCCCCATCTTTGGCATTCCTGATGACATCTCTCGACCCATAAGCATTCCCATGCTAAAGCCATCATAGAGAAAGGACATACCAGGAAGGTCACAGAGGAACATGTCCTAGATAGCGGGATCGTGAAGCGCCCGCAAACGCAGTCACTGGAGAAGTTTCTCAAGCTTGGTACTCAACAGCCAGTTTCGCAGGAAGAGCTTGGGATCAGCGCTGGAAGAAGGATGGCACGCTTCATCGAGCAGAGACGCATCAATCTCAAGGTTACCATTGGCAATGATAGGACCGAGGCAGGTTCGACTTGGTCCAATGTACTCCTGGAAGAATGAAATGAAAAAAGGATGTGCTAATCGAACACTTGAGCTGACATCCTCAGGAAGACCTGCGGTGACGATGAGTCCGGATACAAGGTCAAAAAAAAAAACTTGAAACACAAGCGCGCGTGAATACCAGTAGACGCCAAGTGTGCAGCCGGGATAGGTGCAGCTTAGAGGTGGGTAACCGCAGATATTGACACAATGAAAAAGAATTTCGTCCGATCACATTCTGAAATAGGATGTCCATCATCCCAGGCAAATCTACGCATTTATGGACACTGAAAAGAATAATGTCAGATCGAACTTTACCCTAACCAATATGAAGTTTTACATTGATGAAGGATTACACCACGTCCCAAGCTTGTTAACCCGCCCTTTTAAATATAGATTTCACTCTTTTCAGAGCCTGCTCAATGGTCCATGTCAATGTCCTGAGAACTATGACGTTAGAATTCCAGATGTCATGCAGATCTTGAAGATATTTTCTTACATGAGTACGCCATGCGATTCCAGGCATTTAATAACGAGCTTGGAACACCATAGAAAACATGAAGAATGTCTTCGAACAATTTTTTGATCCACGCAGGTTGATAAGAGCGCCGACTGCGCGAGTTAGGTAATGGAAACCCCACTGCGGCAATAATAGTTGTGAAGGTGCTGAGAGGGTGAGATTCTTCTGAATAAGAAACCACTTCACGACTGCGCTGAAGTGAAACGTTCATACTCGTTGGAATACTGCGACAGGAGATAAGTGTTGGGATGTTATATAGCACTGGGTTACAAGATAGCGAGATACGTACGGTCATAGTGTATACATATTATTTTCTACATCTTCCAGTGTCCTGCAGCGCTTGTGGTAGGTGAATAAGGGAGGGGAAAAAACCCTCTGATTCTGTAGTCTGAGGACGTGCCACTGAGCAGAGAAGGAAGGATAATGGGATATCTCAAAAATGGTACCTTGAATAAGCGATATCAATCGTCTTTCTTCCGCACTTCAACGTATGTGTAGTACCGGTCCCGAGATCAATTAGCCTATAACAGTGCGAAGAGACACGTCCCTGGTGTCTGGAACAGGCAATGAAGGCAACCACGATTGAGACAAAGGTACGAGAGTGGATCGTCGTTAGTTGTAAATGGGCGGGTAGAAAATAGGAATCTTGAAATCAATGTGACCGTGACTGTAACGCTGGTACTCGGAATCCCTACATCATTCCTTCCCTAGGCTTCATCCCAGATAGGGACACCTTTTCATGGTACGAGTGGAGAATTACACCATTTGTAAGTGGGTAGTTAAGGCGCAATTATATTGTTCTAAACGATCGGAACCGCAACCCCGCGGGGTTCTGGTAAGCGACTGAGAAGACGCAACTCAAAGCTCCGCCAGACCACCTCATATTAGGCAGACGCTCGCTTTCTCCTCACCCCACAATCTACCCAGCTTCGCGTCACGGACTCTTTCATTTCCTAGTTGTTGAGTCTGCCCTCCATGCCCCAGGGTCGATCCTATTTGCCCACAAACGAGTGGGATTACAGACCACTTGAAATTTTTGTTCATCATGAAAGTGTGAGTTTATTCCCTCTCACATGCGAGATGATAGCTAAGGTGTAAACAAGTTCACGTTTATTGCTAATGAAGAGGACCCGGTACCACCCCCACTGGTGGTTCATCGACCTGTCAAAGAAGCGCACACAGGCTATGATAGAGCCGACAGTCTCCTCAAGATTCTCATAAAGGTGAAAAATGGAGCGCGTCGCCTTGACAAGCAGTTCTGGTGTTCAGTTTGGCTGGATACCGTTGATTGGTTAGTATCAGTTCATTATCCTGCGACGCACGAGTGTTAATTTTACTTCCCCAAGTTTGAACGAAATACGCGATACACAAGGGCTCTTTTCACCCTTCTAAACACCCACCTGTACAGAATCGGGATGCGGGGCATCCAGACCTGCATAGGGTGCGGCAGAGGCTTGCAAACAACCCTGTTCAAATGTTCCGCGTACTCCTTAACCGAATCACTTTCCAACCAAAAGTTGTCCAATATATCCTTGGCTTCGTCGAAGCCACGCAGCAGTTTGAAATCTCCCCAGTGGATAGTCAACTGATCGGCACAGCACGAAGCCCAATGATCTCTTTCAGCCTAACTTTCTCTCACGCATGACTTCTTCTTGGGATACACGTACAACCAATCGGCGGATGATATCGCTCTGTATTATACGAGTCATGTTGTATTACCTGTTTGTATTATCTTACATAGGGACATGCCTCGATGCAGTACATGAAAAAAGGTTCTTCTGCTTCTCTGGGTTTACTTGAGATCCAATGAAGGGCATTCCAATCTTTTCTTTACATCAAGGAGAAGGCAGAGCTGGTCGTGATTTTGTTGCATTGATTACAAGCAATGTTCTGATGGAGGGACAACATACCGTTATGGTTCAAATGTTAGACGTTACTCAATAGCTGTTTCTGAAGCCGTAAGGTAAGTCAATGAACTCTAGAAGCTTTTGGTATTAGGATGCTTCCAGTTACAACATTTTATACCTTAATTCAAAACCATTTAGATTCTGGGATTCCTTGAGGGCTGGATCATCGGAGCATTTATCCGATTTGTATTCTTTATGACGCTCGTTTCAATTTGCTCCACAATTCCGGCCCGGTGACTTTTTCTTGACACTCGCGATAGGAGACCGAAGGTGATCACCAAATCATTATAATGTATTGTTCTGAGTATCGAACCACGGAGGCTGAAGAATTTCAGAAATGCTATGTAATCGACCGAAATGACAATGTTAAAATCTAGAAATAACCGTACAGCGATAGAATTGAGTTCATGAGGCCGTAGCTAAGGTCGTTCGAATTTCATTATATTAGGTCACATATGGTACAAGTGGATTATTACTCTAAACATTGATTTGTACGATGATATATGTAACAAAGAAATATACAGGCGGGTTCAAGGTCGGCCTGCCATTTCATCATTGCAACGACTTTAGACTCATTTCGCTCGCTGTAGTAACATCTTACATCGAGCCCAAACTAGTGAATCAAGGGGAAGGAATGGCAAGAACTTAGGCTAAGAAAAATCAGATGACCAAGAACATCAAATCGCCACAATTATAATATTGGAATCTATGAGGTTCACCCATTGAAACTGAACAGATCACCCTACAATGTAAGAAGAAAAGGGAACATAGGATAAGGGAATGTTACAATGTTGTATAGAACAGACTATTATTACAAGATGTCATGGAATTCTGGATAAGGAAACAAGTGTGAGGTTTAATTAAATTACTAGATAGGGAAATGATGATTAAGCACAATGGCTAAGCAACCAACAGCTTAGTTGATATCATAAGAGTATCTCCCCTTCATGGCTGACCTCATGAGGCTGTAATATAAAACTTTGGTAGGAGACCTAATTGAATTTGGAACTTAGGCAAGCTCTATAAAAGCCAGGAGAATTGTGAGATCAGAGAAGGTATCCTTGAGCCCTGATGGCTAAGGTTGATACTTATAATCACCTCAAATATTGTTGAGATAAGCAACTGGCTCTCTTCCAAGACAACCAGCCTGTCATATGGAATGGACAAGCATGGTGAAAAGAAGTGGAGGCAAAGATGACAGGTCAAGCAAGGATGAACACCTATATAGCAAGATGGCCAAGGAGGGACAGGTTTAGAGAATATGTGAGTGAGGTTCTAAATAAATACTAGCTAAAGTATATAGTTTATATACCAATTAATATTTCAAATTGTTCCAGAGTAAGAACAAAGGATTCTGTGTCAGGTAATTATTATCATTTGCACATGACCTTGTGATATGATCACAGGGGCAAGTTCTTGCATAAGCTCAGTAATGTTAGGAGATCTTTCCAGCAAGATCCCCACTTGCTTAGTCATCCTGATTAAGTAACCTCTTTTCCTTTTCAAGCAAACTCCATTCAGCCTATTAGTTTACTCAGCCTCTGAGACTAGACTTCACTCAGATCATTTATTAACTTCTCTGCTCATGATATTTCCTCATTCAGTAATTTATTTTGAACCTCACAACAGCATTTGTAACACACTTTCATTCTAAATCACCCATGTTTCACCTTGCCTTTGTTTTAATTTCTGTTCTGGGAATCCCTTTGTTCTTTGATTTGAAATCAAAAATGGCTATTTGGAATACTAATCTAGTATATAATGTGTATGTAAATTAGTAGCTGTTAGGATCTTACCTCACAAGATTCCTGCTTGCTTAGTCATTATGATTAAGTGATCCTTTTCCTATTTCAAGTAACTCCTCTCAGTCCCTTTGTTTGCTCAGCCTAGAGTCTAGACCTTGCTTCATTTATTTGCTTACATTCTCCACTCATGATATACTTTCCTATTCTAGTAATTTCTGTTGCCTCATGCAACAATCTTTGTAACACACCTTGCCCAAACCTTATTCTTACTCATCCATGTTTCACCTTGTCTTTGTTTTGATTCCTGTTCTGGAAACCCCCTTGTTCTTTTGATTTGAAATCATCCTGACTATTTGAAATACTAATCTAGTATATAACATGTATGTAAATTAGTAGTTCTGTAGTCAGAGCTCAACTAATATTACCCCAAGTCTTTTGTCAGACCTTGTCCTCAGAAATTAGGGATACTACAAGATCTGGAGGGTGCAGCACATAAGCTGAAGCCAAGCCCTATTCCAAACCTCACCTGAAGTTACAACCTTGCTTGAGTATATACAAGAACCTCAGCTTGGCCCATTCTTAACAGTAGCTCAGTAGTCAGAAAATTGACTAAGATCTTCCCCCTATGTTCTGCAAAACCTCACTCCTTTGAAATTAGGGATACAACAGGATCTGGATGGCACAGCATATAAGCTGAAGTGTCAGAGTACAACCTGACCAAACTACATGTATGTTCAATTATCACAAGTCCCTCACATGCATTCAAACTTTGGTTCAGTAACCTCAGTTCATGCACGGTCATACATACCCTGTCTCCATGTCTTATTAGTTACATTCCTTATTCCCCATTCCTTAGTCTGGTCATTCATCCCCATTCTTGTTTAGTATTTAAGTCATCTCTACTCATGTATGTACTTCAGTCAGAAATCAAACTAAGCTCCCACATTCCCTTCTATGTATGGCCACTTGCTCACTCCTGAAGACTTCAGTTAAACCAACTGAGACCCCTCTGAAATACAGTGACATACCTAGAGTATAGTAGAGTGGGCACAACCCAATAGGTTGAAGCCAAGTCACACCTGATCTCAGTTCATTGGCCCAAACCAAACCTTGGTAAAATCTGTATCCCAGTTAAGCCAGCTCATGACATTTAACATGAAGCCAAGCCCTACTCTGAACCTCATGAAAGTTCAACCTTGCTTAGCTTATACAAGACCTTACTCCCTGTGACCTTAACAGTATTTTCTGACTCACACTCCTAATCTCATATTGATATGACTACTATGGCCACCTGTTCCAGTACTTATGCCATCAGGCAACCCACAGCACTAGCAACTCCATCCAACCAGCTACAAGCAATCTTGGATTTATGATGCCTTTCAGAGTAACCAAAGGACATATGTTCCCTTGAAACCATTAATGCCAAAGACCTTGGTCATGGCAGAGACAAAGGGTGCAAGACTCCTCCAGCTGGCAGATCCCCTGGAAATGATTCCCCTGATAATGATCTGGATGATGATGATGACAACCCACCAAATGATGCTTATTAAGATTTTATTAATAAACTTTGAATTTACTTTTGCAAAAATGTATCTTCCAACTCTTGGATAAGCTTTATAGAGATCTATAAACTGTATGGTAGGTCAAAGTGATGGCCATTCTGTTTTTAGGCTAGATGATGATCAATGTGACATGTTATACATGGTTGATGGTGAGGACCACCTTTGGTAGTTATAGAACTTCAAAGCTGGTTGAGAGATATTTTTAGGGAATTATTTTTGTTACTAGAGTAGTACTATACAAGTCACTAAATAATTGTATGCAACTGCCCACTTAGTTTAGTCATTGCTTCCCATATTGGGAATCCCCTAAGTGAAAGATGTGAATTAGGGCTATAGTCTGATGACTATTCCTCATTGGATATCTGACAGACCCCTGCTGTCACATGCAGCCTGGAGTCTCTGTTCTGCCTGCAATTCCATATCTTTTTGTATCTGGATGTTTGGCTCCCTGATCAATAAGCTTGGGATCAATCCACATTTGGGTCAATTCTGTCACCCAAATAGGTGCTAGCCTTTGTTCATCAGGCATCCCATCCCTCCTCATACATAAATATGCAGTGAATGTATGCATTTGGGAATATGTCTTGATATGTGTAGAATAATTTCCTTGATGCCCAGTTGGACCATTTAATATCTGATAATTGTCAGGAGATCACCTGTTTCAAAACCCAAACTGATACTGAGCTGATCCACCCATACTGAGGGTTACTGAGCCAAACCATGCATTCAAACAATAAGTGCAGCAACAGTCACTCAGCCCAGATGCAAGGTGTCCTGAACTGAGAGACTGAGGCATTGGCCCAAGTACTGTAGCACTAGATATGGATTGTGGGGTCATCATACCTTTGGGCCCAATCAAAGGGTAAGGTATGCTAAGGTAGTAGAAGCAGGAAATGGGCAACAACTATATAGATTGCACAGCTCACTAGCAAGGGATCTTGAGTTTTCCTCTTAGGATTTCCCCCTTGCTAGCCTTGGCCATGTGACTTCAGTAACCTCAGTGAGTGCTCCAGGGGTTGCCCTTGCATGTTAAGTCTGGAGTTGAAGACATCTTGTCTGGAGGGTTTTCTAGAGTGGTCAAGCTGTTGAAGTCAAACCCAGGTACAGAGTTGAAAGGACTTGGCTTCAACTTATGTGTTACACCCTCTTATATCATCTTGTCCTTGTATTTGTGGAGTTGTTGGAGTGGAGTTGCAGAGTAATATTGGAGGTAATGAGGAGGAGACTAAATCAATATTTGAACTAGAATA